>JAOXJP010247789.1:0-22369 GCA_025762735.1 Platanus orientalis
AGCCGTTACTGTTAGTTGTAGTAGAAGGTCCTGAGTTGGAGCCATGGAAGTGATCTTGTAATTGTTGTACTTCTTCTTCTCCAGTGTTTCCAGAAGATAAGCTCCCACCATCACCTGTGATATTTGACATTAGGAGTGATTGAGGATATTATTGTAGTTTGTCTTTCTTTTTCTCTCTCTTTCTTTTCTTTTCAAACTCTTATCGTTTCTTCTTCTCTCTCTCTCTTTCTTGTTGTAGGTGCTCTCCAAGAGGGGGGTTTGTTTGTAGGTGAACAGAAAAGCCAGGATTTGCTCTTACTAGAGGAAGACAAAAACCAGGGAATTCTCCCTCATTTCTTGAGAAGAAGAAAACTTTGGATGCTACAACAACATCGGAACCGTGTCTTCCTTGGCTTTCTATTTTAAATATATATTATGTTCATAGGCTACTTGAGCTTGACCCTAACTTTTCTGGCTATTAAATTATTGCCCCTATTTTTCTTATATATATCTATATATTGGATACATGAATTATGTTCTGTCTATATTAGGTTATATCTTCTATTAAACATAAGTGAGCAAATTGAGTAGAGAAAGCTAGATAATTCAAAATACTAATAATAATAACATGATGGTCTTTGATCATTATCTTATTTTTTTTTTATGTTTATAAAATATAACAGATTATAATTTAAAATTAATAAATATTAAAACAGTAGTAACACAATAGATCAAGAAGACAACAATTAAGACAATACCTTGGGTTCTTAGGCCACAGGTTTCCCACAGAGAAGAGTCATGTATTTCTTGTTTAGAGAATCAAGACTTAATGTTTAATGAGTCCCGGTAGGAGATTACCAAGACAAATAAATAATCAGCTTGAGCAACCGGAGGGATTTACCAAAAAATATATAAGGGTGGAAAAAAAGGAGTCTATTAAGATTTTCAATCATCTCCGGTCTGAATGGACAGTAACAATTCCATTACCATGCAATGCTTAACATGTGGCTAACAAAGGGTGTTTGAGTCAATGCACGTGGGTCAAATGAGGGTATTATATAAATATGCAATGGACAAGTACACATGTATTTATTAATGCACCGTTGTCATACATTGTGTAGATACCTGTTCATTTAGACTGGAGATAATATGCACAATAAGAGTGGATTGTATCCGCTCCTCTTATCCTCTGCTCCTCTCTGCACCCTGTCAGGGGGAGGGCACATCAGCACCGACAAGTGAAATGCACTCCCCAAAAAGTGAAAATCACTTGTCGGTGCTGATGTGCCCTCTCCAAAAGGGGTTTGTATCATCTCCACCCTCAAAAGAGAGTAAACAGGCCTCTACCAATAATATATATAGGTCAAATAAGGGTGTTTGTATCATCTCCACCCTCAAATAAGGCTGTTTGTTGTTGTTGTTGTTGTTGTATCCTTTGTCAGCATCGTGTCAGGTGCTGGGTAGACAATGACCTGATATCTCTCCGTTCAGAAAGGAGACGATCGAAAGCCCCTAAAAGATAGATTTCACCTAACATGCCGTGTTAAGTCATCTTAACTCTAGACTTTATATGACATGGAATCTTTCAAGTTTGTCTCATGCTTCTGACAAGTGACACTCAGGTCTGGTGGGACCATTAACCCAAACCCGTCAATTTTGTTGCTAGGTCTGCTGCTAACTTCTACACTGTTTCAATAATGGTTAACCGAAACCCTGAAATCAATCAGCGGCTGATCAGTTCTACATAGTTCATCAGAATTTTTTGTTGGGTAAATCCTTGTGGGACTCCTTTTTATCAACTAATTAGAGTTACCGTCAACTTCACCCGTCAAACAGTATGTATGGAGGGTCCTTCACAAGGGATGCATATGTTGTGATGGCAGAATGCTCGCGGTAGTAGATGGGTTGCGAATCAGCCCATTCGCAATGGTACAAACTTGCAGCAAAAAATCTTCACAAAGTAGTCCTTCATGAAAGCTTTTTGTGATCAAAGATGGTTTGCGATGAGATGCAAATCATGATACACTTGAACTTGAGGTGACAGAAGGCGCTCAGTACACAACCGTTCACAGTTCAGTGTCTTCGCAATGCAGATGCCTTCATGGTAATCAACAGTTTCATGAGACAGATGCCTATGCGATATAGAACCTTTGTGATTCAGTCCCTTCACGATTCACCTAAAGTTTACAAAAACACAAGTTTTCTGCAGTTCTTCAACTTAGTGTTTTTTAATTAAACTAGTTCATCTAAGGTAGAAAAGGTGATGTTATCACGTTTCATGAAGATAGTCGAGCCCTCCCATAAAGTGTAAGGGATATGACCAAGATAACTTTGGGAAACAATCTTGCTTGGGTAGAACTCTTATCTTGCTACGAAGTCGCATTATCCCGCAAGACGAATGTACCTTGTCATTTCTTAAAGACTATGGTCTTTGATGTTCAATTTTGTAACTCTTGGATTTGTCAAATTCCAGACAGCATAACAATAGTATGAAAACATTAAATAGAGTGTTAGCTTCATAAAGAGAAGGTTCCTTCTCACTAGGAGATGACCAATTCTCAAGATGATGCTATTGCAAGAACTGAGCAATCCCTTCTTAGAAGTGGGTGGTTCATAGGAGAACTTAAGTTCTAGGTCTCAAGCACACTCTCCTCAAGAAAGAAGGTGAGACTTAAGAACTTCATAAGAGAATAGAGAGAGCTGGAAAAGAATAGATGCACTTGAAGATGGTATTCTCCTTTAGAATGGAGATCTGGGAACACAAGGCTTGAGCCTTCTTCTTCTTCCACTTTTTAAGCTAACTCTTCAATCCAATAGCACTTGGGCTCTAAGACTTCTCACACTTTTTCACCCCCTTTTTTTGTGCTCAACATCCTCTCTTTATATTTATGATGATATGTGTCACCACGAGGAAGTCTCTTTGCGATACAAGTGTTCTTTTGAGAAGCACCTTTATGATGCGGCTTTCAAGGTGGTCAATAGACTGCTACACGAGTCTTGGCTCATGAAGCGGATTAGGCGAAGCTACAGTACATGGTTTCACAAATTAGGCAATTTGCAAAGGCCAATGAAAGAGGATAGGTGGAATTACACAAAATCGGTTATGAAGTGACAGCTTAAAAGGCTTGGGTCTCAAGGCCTTCACAAAAGAGGTGTGGGAAAAGACGGACAATCCAGACTCTACAAAGGGAAAGTTACTATGTTGGGACAAGGTGGCTGGTGTTTGTCCTGAGGAGATAGACACGGTGCTCAAAATTAAAATATCACAACAATCCTTCACTTACTTTAATCAAAATATTTAGTGGTTTTATATCAGACTTTAAGTGAGGTCATCACACATAAGTAAATGTGGCATTAACCTTAAACCCTTACATAGTGTAAATAGGCTTTAGCATGTCTGAATGATGTTAGTGGATAATTCCTTTAACTTAGTTTTCTAACAGCCAAAACTTGTCATACGCATAGTCTTCCTAGCAAGGTCGTACTTATTCTCATAACTTAGATTAGCATTGAAGGTCGTTGCTTTCACTTAGTTTACTAAGATACTCTAGAGACAACTTAAGTCTCATAGGAAATGATCAACTTTGTCACGACTCGAATCCATGAGCCATGATGTGGGTTGGGTCCGAATCCATGACATGGGAATGACTCCCCTCTAACCCATTTCTCATACGGAGAGACTAACGTGCTCGAAGTGGGTCATTAACGCTCTTTCCTATTCATATCACATTCCAAGCAATAAATTATCCTTTCAAATTTATCTATTAAGTCACATCCATTTTAGTCCATTTCTAACATATCACATCGCAGCGAAATAATAATAATAATAATGACAAAATCTAAGTACAACAAAAATATATGTAATTAGTCTAAAAACATCTCATAGTCATCCAAATGTAAAAATGGCTAAACATGCCCATACTATGCATACAATCCATAGCCCCACGGGCATAACTGAAGTATCAAAATGTACATCTCCGATCAAAAGTGAATTAGAAACTAAAAGTAAAGCCATAATGAAATATCTGGGACAGTAGTCCCACCTCCGACCATCTCTCACTTATCTTAAGGCATAATCCAACCTATATGCATAAACATTAACGTGTGGTGCCAATTGGGATAAGCTTGACGTACGGGAAGGTATGCAGTTTATACAATACTAAAAGAGATGAAAAATAATCACAATAGCAAATAGGAGAATCAATGTAGAATAAAGAGTCAATAAGATATGCACAGTCAACGAATATATTCTAAATAGAATTCCTTACTACGATTTGAGTGCACATGTTACAAGGTGACCAAAAGAATATTTAGAGTAGATTAAGTTGAATCATGAATATGCCACGTGCTATGTATTCTATGCACATGCTCATTAATATGTGTACCACATGCAAATCACAATGGTGTCCCATCACATAACATATTTAAGTGTAGAAGAACCATAAAAAGTCTTTAACAAAACAAATCAAATAAACAATATAAGGGTCCCCGACATAGCATATCATATAACCATATAAGGTCTCCATCACAACACATCATATAACATCACCCATGTAAAGGTCTTTATCGTAACATATCAAATAACATATATTGGGTCACTAGAGTCGTCTTCACCTGTTAATGTAACCTAGTGATTGGGTACTTAGTGACACCATTTATAAAGCCCGGTGACTAAGCATGCACATATTAAACCACTAGGGTCATCTTCATTTATTGATGTAACCCGGTGATTAGGTACCTGATAGCACCACTTATAAAGCCCGGTGACTAGGCATGCACATATTAAACCACTAGGGTTGTCTTCACCTATTGATGTGACCTAGTGATTAGGTACCTGATGGCACAATTTATAAAGCCTAATAACTAAACATGCACATATTAAACTACTAGGTTTGTCTTCACATATTGATGTGACCTGGGGATTGGGAACCTAAAGCCATAAAGGCTAATATTATGTCTCATATTATTCCCCTAGACCAATATAGTCCCATATTATTCCCCCAGACCAGGGTAGTCCCATATTATTTCACAAGACAAGGGTGCCACAAGAATCCATGTATCACAAAAAATGATATCAAGCCAATGCTTTTATAAAGTAATGTAGTCACCATGTAAGTATATCATTTGTAAAAATATTTATGTAACCTATCACATGAAGAGTCTAAAGAATGAAGTAGTAAATCACATAAAAAGTGGTCAAATGTCAATATGCAAGTGAAGATACTTGGCCCATAATTAGGGGCATAAGGGGTGCTCATGGATGAAAAATCATTTTATGGCAAAATCCATGTGGGTTAAAACCTAGTATTTTAAGTTCTTTAAAAACTCATGTAGAAATCCCATGTAAAGAGCCACACGAAAATCCTGGCATAAATCATGCCAATGATAACATGCATATGTCACTAAGAGATATCGCATGATGTAAGTTGTAATGTAACCATATGATGATCAATAGGAATAGTACAATTCATCATGATATAACATGAATCGGATGAAGCATACAAAAGAGAATATGAACCAATGTAGGAAGTCACTAAAGCATCACAAATTGCCATAAGCCAGCACATATATAAAAGAGTTTATCATATGAGACATTAGGCTCATGTAAGAAGTCTTAAGACAATCAAGAAACATGTGAATAATATGAAATGTCTATAAGAGGCATTTTATTGAGCAAGTAGAGTGCAAAAATTAAGGAACTCAAGAAAATCAAAGGAAAACACAATTTTCACCATAAGAAACTTTTCCCAATTTTCATCACAAGAAAATCAAGCTCCCAAACTAAACTACATAGAATGGAGATTATCCAATCTATTTCCTAAGGCTCCATTCACAAGATAACTAAATAACTCAAGAAGACAAGAAATCCATATGAAAAACTACCTTCTAACATGCTCAAAACATAAAGCCATGATCCATATCAAGAAATCGTCATACTCCAAAGGAAATAGAGATGAATTCACCAAAGCATAATTCACAATCATAAAATCTAATATCCTACTAAGAAAGGAAGGTAAGCATAAAATGCGTAACCACTCACAAACCATTCTCATAAGAGTAAAATCCACAAATCTTAGTAAACATAGAATAGAATCACATTTCTATGAACCTAAGAAGGAAAAAGTGCAGCATAAACCACATATCCAACTCACTACGTAGCTCAAACCTTAGCTTCCAAGATGATCCTCCTCTACAACTTGCTTCCCTTTTGATGTTCTTCCTTCCTTTAAGTGTAAACAAAGGCTTCCATGGTTAGAATCATAAACTAAAATAAATAAATAATAATTCATACATACTTAGGTTAGATCTAGGGGAAAATAGCTTACTCTAGAATATCCTCAAGGTTGGAAGGGAAACTTACCCAATTTTGGGAAGAACTTTCTCCCACTCTCATAAACCTCTCTAACCCTTTTTCTCTTTCTTCTAATTCCTCAAAATGACCTAAATGAAGTAGATTTGGGGTTAATCCTGGTCTCACAAGGTTTTTCATGCACAAGGGTAGGTAAAAATGTCAATTCGAACCTTTTTATTTCTAGATTTTCAAGTTTGGAGCACTCCACTTTACTTTTGAGCACTCCAAGTCACACTCGAGACCCCTGAGATTCTAGAGCACTCCAAAACTTTTCAAGAACTCCAAATTTCCTAGAGTGCTCCAAAACAGCAAATTTTGAAATCTTGGGCATTTTGGGCTCTTTTAATTTGGTTTCTTCCCTAATGTTCCTAAGAAACTTAAAGGTCAAGTTGTGCACTTAAATTTGGTCTTAATCTCTCCACAACAGTGGATCCTATATCGGTCTTGGGTTTCATAGCTAGGTTAACAAAACCCACTAAATTCCCACTTTCAATGTAGGTTAGAGATGCAGTGTGTTACATCCTCCCCCCTTATAAAAATTCAGTTCTTAACTTTAGACACATACCTTGGTTTTGAAACAAGTGTGGATACTTAGTTTTCATTTTGTTCTCTCCTTCCCATGTGGCTTCTTCTTTAAAATGATTGTGCCACAAAACTTTCACATAAGGGACAACCTTATTCCAAAGTACCTATTCCTTGCAATCAAGGAGCATCATAGGTTGCTCCTTATATGAAAGGTCTTCACGAACTTGAAGTGGCTCGTACTCAAGGATATGTGAAGAATCATGCATGTACTTTTTACAACATGGGTACATGAAAAATATGATGCAACACTTTCAGAAACACGTGATCAACTCCTCGAACTCAAGGTCACGCCTTCTCTTATTTGCATAGCTTTTCTATCTACTCTATGCTGTCAACAACCTATCACGGATGAGTTGAATCTTCTTAGTAGTTACATGGACAAGTTTAGGTCTAAGAATTTTCTCTCACCAACCTCATCCCAACATATTAGGGATCAATATCGTCTACCATACAAGGCCTCATAAGGGGCCATCCATTTGCTAGCTTGATAGCTATTGTTGTATGCAAACTCAATCAACGGCAAGTGGGCATCCCAACTACATTTTATATCAATGACACAAGCCCTCATCATGTCTTCTAAAGTTGAATAGTCCTCTTGGATTGTCCATCTATTTAAGGGTGGAAAGTCATACTAAAACATAACTTAGTTCTCATGGCTTGTTGCCAGCCTCTCCAAAATCTAGAAGCAAATATTGGGTCTTAGTGGATACAATGCTAATTAGAACACTGTGTAAATGCATAATCTCATCAACATACAGTTGTACCAACCTATCTAAAGAGTAAGTAACTTGGATCCATAGGAAATGAGCAGACTTGTCAATTGTCCACAATCACCCAAATAGCATTGAATCCATTACTTGTCTTGGGCAATCCCATGACAAAGTCCATGGCAATGTTCCCATTTCCATTTTGGAATTTTCAATGGTTGTAGGTGTCCAACTGGTCTTTAGTGTTCGGCCTTGACCTATTGACAAGTCAAGCATCTTTCCATAAACTCTACAACCTCTCTCTTCATCCCATTCCACTAATGGTAGCCATTCAAGTCATGGTACATCTTCGTGTTACCAGGGTGTACTACATATGTAGAATGATGAACTTCTTCCAAATCTCCTTTTTTAAATCAGGATCAACCAAAACACATAAATAGTTGCCAAATCTCAATGAACCATCATCATGAAGTAAAAAGTATTTCTGAGCACTACTTCTCACTTCCTCCATTACCTTTATAAGTCGAGTGTCAACACCCAAATTTTGACTTGGGTCATCTAATGGAACAAAAAAGCATCACAGCAGCATTTAGGCAACAATACCTTAGGCAACCTTGATTTAGGGAGAGCAAGCCTGGACTTTAGGAGGTTAGGCATCCTTTGTGAAGTCTTCCTCGAATATTTCAGTTATAAAAAGCATCATCTATACCATACTAGTTGCAGTGCAAGCACAAAGATCAACCCAAGTACACTATTCTAGGTTAAACCTTAATTCTCCAAAAAAAAGTACCATTGGGATTATGAGGGTCCACATTTAAGACCTGTAATCACATTGCAGTCAAAGTTTTCTAGCCTCTGTAAGCCTTCCCACAGCGAAACATCATAGGCTGAAAAATTATCATTTTACCCTTTTGCCTTCAAATGCCAAAAATTGCTATTTTCACACATTGCCTCCAAATTTTCCAACATTCACAAGACTTCTCGCTATGAAGCATCACAGATGAAGAATTACCATATTTACCCTTTTCACTTTCGTGGGTGAAAAAATTACCATTTTTCCCTTTTACCTTCAAATTTTATCCCTAGATCCTTAAAGACCCCCAAAGTTTCTCCAGTTAATTGAATAGTGTCATGTCAAATCTTGCAAACCCCTATTTCTCCCACATTTAAAGAACTTCTCATAGAATAGGTCCCCTTCAAGATTGGCAACGACCAATTTCATAGTCTTTGATAACCTCCAGTCAGAAAATGACATTCAGAAAGCTCTCAAAGATTCATCCGATGTCCAAATTCAGAGAGGTCGGTGTCCATCTTTCAGTTTTTTCTTTACCTTCAAAAATTCATATCCTAGAAGGAAGGCATCCAAGGTATCAAACCCCTTCAATATCTTAAATCTTCCCTAAGGGGTAGAAAGTCGGTTTTGGCCACATTTTCTACTATTAGGTTCCAAATGTTCTCCGAACGTTCAAATCTTGATTAGTCGGTGCCCAACTCTCTAAATTCACGAAGCCTTCAAAAAAATCTCTAAGGAACATGAGCATTCATAGGACTTATCTACTTAGATTCCCTCAAATATTCCAACATGAGTCGCATATTTGGGCCAGGTGTCAGGTACTCGACTAAGTCTTGAGAATTCATTAGGTATACAAATTTCAGTCTATTAGTGGCCACTCTCGGCAACCCTGAGACCTTTAAAAGATCATCACCCCGAACCAACGCATTTGGGGGTTCTACAAGCCTACTCACCAATTTTTGCCCAAATTAGGTCAAAAGACCTTCTGTTTGTATTTGACACTCGGTGAACCCTCGGGAGCTCTCCAAAACAAAGAATTCTGCAGTGTCAAGCCCATTTTCTCTATTTTCTCCATATCTTTAAAAGAATTTCCCCAACTAGAGAATTCATAGATGTGTACTAGTTCAATACCTCCATTCTTCAATGAATTCTTGTTAATTCGCGTTTTAAAATAAGTTGGAATAGTTTTTTAGAGAGTTTGGAAACAAAATTTGACAAATTTGGACTATCTTGATGCCTAAAAACCATGACCCTAAATTACAGGCTTAACACCTAAATTTTAAAGTTTTTAAAATTTAGGTGTTAAAAATTCAGGCTTTGGGATGAAGATTAGGCATTAGTCAAAATTTGTGTTAGCCCAAAAATTTAGGCATCACCCAAAAATTTAGGCATCAGATAAAAATTCAAGCATTAGCCCAAAAATTTTAATCCCCTTGTGCATATATGTGTTATCTCGACCCTCGATTCAACGAATTGAGCACATGCTGATTGAACCATAGAGTCCAGTGCCTTTGTGAGGATGCCTGCCAACTGATCTTTAGTCTTCACATACTTTAGGGACAAAATATTTTCCTCCACCAAAATATGAATGAAGTGATGATGGAGATCAATATGCTTGGTCCTAGAGTATTGCACTGGATTCTTGAAAATTTGGATTGCACTCGAGTTGTTGATGAATAGGTTCATTGTGTCTTGTAACAACTCATAATCCTTAAGTGTTTGCTTCATCCAAAGCAATTGTGTGCATCCACTTCTAGCGGCAATGTACTCTACCTCAACAATCGATAATGATATGGAATTTTGTTTATGACTATGCCATGAAAAAATACAATTTCATACGTAAAAGCATCCACCACTAATGTTTTTAGGATCATTGACATTGTCAGCCCAATCTGCATCTAAAATCTAGCAATAACTGGAGTGGTATCAAATAGATACCAAAAGCCGAAATCAACAGTCCCATACACATATCATATGATTCTCTTGGCAGCTTTTAAATGAGATTCTTTAGGTGTAGCCTGGTAATGAGCACAAGCTTCAATACTAAAGGCAATGTCCAGTCAGTTGATAGTCAAGTACACTAGACTACCTATAATACTCTTGAAATAGGTAGGATTGACATCAACATCGTCAGGGTCCTTTATGATCTTCTCACTTATGCTTATTGGAGTATCAGCCGGTTTGGAATCATTGAGTCCAAAGTTCAAGACTAGATCCTTAGAAAATTTGGTTTGATTTAGAATTATTTCATTAGATGTTTGTCGGATTTGTAATCCGAGGAAGAATCATAATTCTCCCTCTATACTCATCTCAAATTTGGATTTCATCGTATGAGTAAACCCATTAGATAACTCCTCATAAGTAGACCCAAAAATAATGTCATCTGTATATATCTGTGCAATGAGTATATGACCATCATTCTTTTTGATAAAGAGAGTTTTATCCACACTCCCCTTATCAAAGTGATGATCTATCAAAAACCTGGTTAGTCTCTCATACTAAGCTCTGGGGGCTTACTTCAGCCCACCCAATGCTTTCTTCAACTTGTATACATAGTTAGGCATATGAGGGTTCACAAATCCCTTAAGCTGCTCTACATATTTTTCTTAAAGTACACCATTTAGGAAGACACTTTTTACATCCATTTGATATAATTTGAACTTTAAATAGCATGCAATAGACAATAACATCTAGATAAACTCTAGCCTACGCACAGGAGCAAATGTCTCCTCAAAGTCTATGCCCTTTATCTGGACATATCCTTTGCCTACTAGTCTAGCCTTATTTCTCGTTATCGTGTCATGTTCGTCATGTTTGTTTTTAAATATCCATTAGTTCCGATGATGTTCTTGTTAGAGGATCTCTCAATTAGGAACCACACATCATTTCTTTTGAATTAGTTGAGCTCTTCTTGTATGACATTGATCCAATCTAGATCATTTAAAGCCTCTTTAACTTTTTTGGGCTCTATCTTGGAGGTAAAACAAAGATGACTTAAAATATTTTCAATTTATGTTCTTATTCTCGCTCCAACCTTTGTATCACCAAGGATATCATTCAGTGATAATCCTTTTGTGACCCTTTTCTCCTTAGGATGAGGTTGGGCATCACCATCATCCTCGGAGCTTTCTTGTGATGAGAGCTCTTCTCAATCCTTTTGGGATCCCTTAATCTCTATGTGAGGTGAGTTCTCTAGCTCATTGTTAGAGAATACAATGGATATTTCTACTTGTGTTGTGCAATTCTCATGATCATCAATGGTTACATTGATAAACTTTTTTCATTGTGAGAGTCCTCTTGTTGAACACCGGGTATGCTCTACTGTTTGTATAGTATCCTAGGAGGATAGCTTCATCGCTCTTCTTATCAAACTTCCTTACATGTTCATGGTCCCTAAGGACGTAGCATGAGCTACCAAATACCTTGAAGTACTTGACAATAGGCTTCTTGCCTTTCTAGATTTCATAGGCTATTTTCTTAATTCCGAGTTTATAAAAGACATGGTTCGACACATTATATGTAGTGTTTACTGCTTCAGCCCAAAATCTCTTAGCAAGATCTTTGCTTTTGAGCATGAAACTCACCATGTCTAGCAAAACCCTATTCTTCATTTCAACAACTCCATTTTGTTGTGGAGTATTGGGTGCTAAAAACTCATGCCTAATGCCTATCTCATCACACTAATCTAAGAACTTGTAGTTCTTGAATTTCCTTCCATGGTCACTTCAAATGTGCTTGATGGAGAGGTTATTTTCAACTTGAATTCTTTTACAAATGTTCAAGAATTCATTAAAGGCCTCAAATTTCTCTTTAAGGAATGTTACCCAAGTGAACCGAGAGAAATCATCCACCACTACCATGAAGTATCTTTTACCTCCTAAACTCTCCATTTTAGTTGGATCAGCGAAATCCATGTGGAGAAGTTCTAGAGGCCTAGAAGTCCCTATTTGATTTGTCTTCTTGTGAGGAACTCTAGTTTGTTTGCCCATTTGACAACCTTTGCACTTAGGATTGTCAACTTGGGTTAATCTAGGTCAGTCTTTGATTATTCCTTTTCTATTTAGCCTAGAAAAGTCTTTAAAGTTGATGTGTCCTAACCTTTGATACAAAAGATTGATCTCATCCTTTTATGACATAAGACAAGCACCCAATGCTTGTTTGTTAGGTTCTATGACATAGCAATTGTCACTTGCCCTTAGCTCTTTGACAAGGATTTTGTCACCCTTCTTGTCCTTAATCTCACACCTGTCTTTCACTAAGTGTACACCATAGCCTTTATCACAGATTTAGTTTACGCTAATTAGATTGTACTTTAGGCCTTGCAATAATAGGATATAAGTGAGTAAGAGAATACTAGAGACCTCTATGGTTCCCTTGCCTACAATTTTTCAATGTTTCCATCACCAAAAGTGACACTCCCACCATGGGATTCCTATAGATAAAAAATAGTGACCTATCTCTGGTCATGTGTCTAGAGCAACCACTATCAATGTACTACCTTGATGTGCTTCTGGCTCTTAGAGCTGTTTGGATGATTAAGCATTTAAGCTCATACTTCCTAACCCAAACTTTCTTATAGTTTTTCTTTCTTTTGTTTTGTTGTTGGACTAGATCTTTCTTCTTTTGAAGTTTTTTATTTTCAATATTTTGAAAATAATTTTTCTTGTTAACATTTTTTCCATTATAAGTTTTTCTTAAAGTTTGGTGTTTTGGGAATTTAACTCATCATCTTCCTACAATCACATGTCATATGCCCTTTGAGACCACAATAATAGCATAAAAATCTTGGCCATCTAGGAGCATATGATTGTGATTGTTTTTTCATATGTGTTTAAGCATAAGAGGGTGATCGAGTTCTTCTAGGGTCAAGAGATTAGAATTGTTTCCTTTTAAAAGATTGAGTATGAGAGGATTGAAGGGTCTTCTAGTTTGCCCTTTGGGATTTCTAGAAGTAGAGACATTTTCTTGAAATGCTCTAGAGGAAGAAGCCTTGTTGGCTTGAAAGCTATTCCATGCCACATTGGCATAAGAATAAGGTTGGGATTTTGGATTTCCAAAGACTTCACCTTGCTTCAAGGGTGCCTTTCTCTTGAATTAAGTGATTTCTTTCCTCTCTTCCTCTTTGGACCCTAGTGAAGGTCTTTAAGAAGACACTTTCCCCTTGCCTTTGTGGGAGGCTTATGGATTAACCTTTTCCTTGGCTTTCACAAATACATTTTTAGTCCTTTGTGAGGAGGAAGCATGATTGACATTGGAATTGAATCCAAGTCCTCTCATGTCACCATGGTCTTTTCCCATGGTGATCATTTTCTCTAGTTTGTAATTTCCTTGAGCTATCAAGGATAATGACATCGCCTTATCCTCCTCAAGCTATTTGATTTGCTTGAGATACTCTAAGGACTTTCTTATGATATAAACACAAGTCATGTTCAATGTTTTGTTTCTCTCATTAGTATTTTCACTTGATTTTCTAAGTCAAGAAAGAGAGAACTATCATTGCTTACCTCATCCTCACTACTCTTCTTTTCAATTCTCCTATTGTCATTTTTTAAGACATTGAAAAGATTTTGTTTCACAAAGCTCGCTTTCAAGAAGTGTTATTTTTAAGCTCATTTCTTCTTTAGCTTTGTGAAGTGAGGAGATTTCATTGGAAAGTTCTATAATATTAGCACTTTTCATAGGAGACTCTTGTTGGAGATAAGAGATTATTTCTTCCAAAGAGTTGATTTTTGGATCATTTTCCTACATTATTTTCTAAATTGTATGTTCTTTTTCTCCATCTCAACACTTTGGAGGAAGAGATTGTTAAAGGCTTTTTGAATATCATCATCACCTTCCTTGTTGTCTCCATCACTATCACTGCTTGAGTCATTTGAACCACCAAATGAACTCAAGGGAGAACCATAGGCCATGAAGGCTTTGATCTCCT
This sequence comes from Platanus orientalis, assembly GCA_025762735.1. Lineage (NCBI taxonomy): Eukaryota > Viridiplantae > Streptophyta > Magnoliopsida > Proteales > Platanaceae > Platanus > Platanus orientalis. Next base: position 14,346 of record JAOXJP010247789.1, read on the forward strand.
ATGTAGTGTCTTCCTCACTACTTTGGGTTTCTTGTTTTGATTCATCGGAATCAATATCCCAAGTAGCAGTCATGGCTTTGCCCTTGGCTTATACGAGTAGAATACTCTCTTCTTCCAAGCTTGCCTTGTATTGGAACTTAGGTTGGTGATTTCCCGAGCATGAGGTTGGGATTTCCTCATAAGGTATTTCTCTATTCTCTACCTTCTCATCTTCTTCTTTTTTCTCCCTTTCCATTATTTTCTGGTTTGTTATTTGCTGCCCACATTCAAAATCCATTCCATCATCATCCATAAGCCTCCAGACACACATGCCTTTATCTCCATGACCCATAACTTCACCCTACGCCAGCCGGCCACCCTATTTCATCCCCTTGACATCCCTTCATCACTATCACCCTGACACCCTCCACACTACTTCATCAATCAGACAACCCATAAACCCCCAAAAAATTCTTCAAGCCCATTCAAGAAATACCTTAACCCTGCTGTCCATTTTTTTTCCAGCAAGCTTTGGCTTGGATTTTAATTTGTCTATATAGGGAATCACTACCTATGATCTGCGGCTGATATAGAGGTACTTTCCCTGGGATTTGTATTAAAAGATCAAATTCCATGCCTATAGAAGCCAGTGATCAGAGTGGTATCTATTCTCCCGGGAATTCCTTAAAGTCTGTTTTCTTCCATCCAAATACACACGCTGACATGTCTATGACCACCATGAAGATTGTCAGGGTTTAATTGTTTAAAATTTGAAGCAAATCCTTGTTTTAGACATATAATTTTCTGCTGGGCATCTTTTGGGAATTCAAAGTATTTGACAAATTGTTTAAGTGAAGTTTTACAGCCTGTGCTGCATTTCTTGACCGACCTAACAAGCTAGCATCTTCAAGTACAAACAAGTTGTTTCTTAACCATCTGTATATAATCAAAATGTCATGTTACTTTCCGTATATTCCTAGCACGCAAATAGAAATGTTCATGTAACGATGCAAAACACAGTTACCAACAAGGCCAATAATCCTAAAGAAGGTGATGTGAACAATTAAAACATGATGGTAAAAGTCATGAAAACAATACAACAATCTAACATCCCACAAAAAGACAATGCATTCTAATCAAGCAATGCTTTATTCAACTGACTAAAGTCACCAAACAATTAAAACATGATGGTAAACGTAGAAGTCATAAAAACAATACAACAATCTAACATCCCACATAAAGACAATGCATTCTAATCAAGCAATGTTTTATTCAACTGACTAAACAAAAACAGTAGGTGGGAAGAGGAGAGCCATAAACAAACCTGGTCAAATTCCAACTTGTAATCTTTGACTTTTGCAGAGACAATTGGGTATCCCTTTTGTTTTGTCCATGAATTCATGAGCATTTTGACAGGTTCACCAGATTCCTCTTCTAGAACAGCCCATAAATCTTCGGTCTTCGCATTTAAGCATGCATATCTTTTTATGTATGAAGCAAACGATCTCTAGAAACATGAAAAAGTCATGTCATCGATCAAGTCCATTGTCAACGAGGAATATTAAAAATGGATTTCTGGCATGACTAGTAGTAAGAAAATAAACCCAACAGAGATGGCATTATAACAGAATGGACGAAATGGAGAGGTGCTTCTAGAGTGCTATGTAATCAACGCATACCATTAAAATTGAATGGGAAGTTTCTATGACAGCTATAAGACCACCAATGCTTTATGAAGCAGAATGTTTGGCAACCAAGAAACAATACATACATGGAATAAGTATAGCTGAGAAGATGTTGAGATGGATGAGTGGCATGATTAAAACTGATAGATCATTAATGTATGCATTTGCGGAAACTTAGGGGTAGCACTAATAGGTGAAAAGACGAGGGAAAGTTGACTCAGATAGTTTGGTCATGTGTAATGAAGACTAATAATTGTACCCGTGTGAAGAAGTGATATGGTACAAGTTGAAGGCAATAAACAGAAAAGAGGAAAGCTGGAAATAACTTGGTTGAAGTAGCAAGAAAAGACATGAGTGCCTTTGATTAAGTGGAAGATATGACCCTAGATAGAGTGGAATGTTGGAATAGAATTTGGGTAGCCGACCCCAAGTAGTTGGGATAAGGCTTTGTTAAGCTGAATTGAGTTGAGAAACATTAGCTAAATGCAATTCTCAATTTTCATTAATCAACCAACATAGTATTCCATTTTGATGATGTTCACTAAAAGCATCACTAAAACCATTTTCTCAAATGTCATCAGAAGAGAATTTGTAAGCAACAAGTATAATCATTCATCCGCTTATAAAATTTCAATGTTAGCACCCTGCTAATATGGAAAGTTTGTGATCATTATAATTGTCAGCACCAAATTTTGGTGCAACTCCCAAAATTAGCTATTCTTTTCAAGTTAGTAGGCAGGTAGAGCAATCCCCTTGCCATTTTCTACAATCCACTCTCTAGAAGCCAATTGAGCCGATTCTTGGCAATCAAATTCTGTCACTATCCTCTCTATCTATTTATTATCATATTTTATTTCCTCTAATATGATTATTCTTTTTTTAATTTTTATAATTCTCTTTCTTGTTTTCTCCCCTTCTTCAATCGCAACCACATACCCTCTCTCTCTCTCTCTCTCTCTCTCTCTCTCTCTCTCTCTCTCTCTCACACACACACACACAAATTGCTAAGTTGGTAAATTTTGTGGGTGTCATACTATAGACCTGGGTTCAAAACCCATCTTCGCCTAAATTAACCACTAACATTTACCTATATAAAAAAAAAGTATATTAATTCTTGTATCTTCTAACACCTCAAGGTTTAGAGGGAATTGGTTAGTTTACTATAACATGGTATCAAAGTGATGGAGATCCTAAACAGCATTTAAAGACCTATTCTAGGAGAAAGAAGACTAATCAGCAATCATTGATATGGCATGATGAAGGGTCTTGGGGTCCTTTGAGAAAAATAATTTTATTTGTCTTTTTAGTGTTTACATGGGTTTTTATGCATCAAGGGGTATTTTTATAATTTTTACTTGTTCGATGTGGGGTCCAATCATTATGTTTTGTTATTTGAATCTTCTTTTAGTGGTTTTTAAAGTTTCATAGGTTTTGGTCAAGTTGGTAGGGAGTTATAGAGGTTTTTGCACACTTTTCTGTGCAGGGACAGTTTTGTAATTTGGTCCAATAGGGCTAGATACCCCACATATTGGAACACACAAATAGTTTTCATAACTCCAATTTGGGGCATAAATGAATGAATATTGAATATTGGCTGCTACCATTGTTTGGTTGAGTGATTCCTAGGAACCCTAGAGTGATTCTAGGTGTTATTCTTCTTTTGTTGCTTCCTCTTTATCTCTTCTATTTTTAAGATTTCTTCATCCATAAAGCAATCATCCACGAATTATGTTGCGCCATAAACCATCCCTACGGCTACAAGATAAGTTTATCTTGAAGTTTTAAAGCTTCGTTCCTTGTCTTGTTTCTTTCCTTATTGTAATAAGGATGATTTCTACTGTTTTATTCTGTTGGATTTTTTGGGACAGATCTAAGTTTTGATTGTCTTATATACTTTTACTACTCCGTTTATGCTCAAATTTGGAGGATTAACTTTTCATCCATAACCCTATAATCCGATAAAGTTTCACCCTAATATGAGAACCCTAGCCCTAGTTTCTGGGATGCCTTAGTTCTAACTAGTAACTAGAACTTCTAGATTTTGTATTTCTTCAATCTGTTTAATCCCTATTTAAGAGTGGCTGCCAGACTAATTGGACCTTGTTTAGATTCTTCTTGGGCCCATAACCCGCAAGAAATCTATGACCCTAAGCCGTCTTGCATCACAAAGCCAAGTTAGATCGCAAGTTCAAATTCACGTGGAAGTAGGGCTATCAATGAGCCGAGCCTAAGCTTTGATTTAAGCTCATTTCCTAAGTGAGCCTGAGCCAAGCTTCACTAAGCTCAGCTTGCTAAAAGCTTGTTTTGATTAATAATATTATATATTGAGACAATAGTAATGTTTTAAATAAGACAAATTAGGCTAATGAGACATTAAGATGTTGGGCCTTTTTTTTTCTTGGCTTACCTTCACAAGCCCAATCCGAGATAGGAAAAGCTCAACTTGTTGACACCCCTACGTGGAACTAAAATGTTGTGACAAAACAGATCAGATTTGGGTTTACGGCAGCATGGATCAAAACAAGAAAATAGAGAACACAAGATTTAACATGCTTCGGCAAAGATTGCCTAGACCCACGGGCGAAGATGATAAAAGCTTCCACTATAAAGAAGATTACAAAGTACAAACAAGTTCCCCAAAACCCAGAACGAAATCCAAAAAAAAAACCCAAAGAACTCTCTAAAACTTGTTTACAAAATACCTGCAAAAGGCCTTCTTATAGAGATGTGATTCCCGAGAAAAATCATATTTCTAAAATAGGTCGAAACACCAAAATACCCCCCAAAACAGACATAAAACTAGTTCAAGTCATCGGACACAAAACGGGCGAGAAAATAGGTTAAAAAACGGCCCCCAAACCCCCATGGAGAAGGATTCATGTTGCTCATTATTCACCTATTTTTCGGACCCTTTAGGTCGCTCTCTGGATCACCCAAATGGGTTACACTTCGAACTGTTTTCACGTTAAAAATCAAGACAACATCTTAACATAAAAATATTCTCCTGGACGTAGTATTGCACATGTGTGCATGAGTTTTGGAATCACACCTAGTTCTCCAAGTGTTAACAAGAGAGAACAATGTTCCTCCTAATGGGGGTGTTGAAGTATTTTAATTCTTTTATCTCCTAACACCGTAACGTTTTGGTTAATTCACTATTAACAACATAGAGCAGGGACTATTATATTTAGGGTGACAATACTTTCCTTTTCTTGGAACTCAAAGTGTGACGTTCCAAATTCAATTTTGACTTTTTCTAAAGTTCTTTGTTTTGTTGAGGACTTTTTTCTAGAGATAACTTTATTTATGTACTTTATACTTTGGACTCTATGGAGAAATCTATAAACTATTGGACTTGATCCCACTTAATGCCCATATATGACCATATAAGCCATGCATACTTCTAGATATGATTTCGATGCTTAGGGGTAAGAAAGGCATCCTAATCTGTTAGTGAAGTACACAGTCCATATGGTAGTGTATAGTGTATGGTCCACATTTAACCTCATTCACTAAAACAATGGGGATACAATTATTGGGGTGACACCATTAGGAAGTGGAGCTGAGAGGCTGCAAATAATATGATTGTAGTTGCTGCCCAGTACTTAAATCTCCGTTGAGCATATACGGAAAATGTATGACCTAGCTGATGCAGACAATCAAGCAAGACTTATGTATGTGCCGTGAGGTCCCACAAGAGAGCCAAATTCAAGCAAAGAGTATTATGTGGGATTAATAAGGGTCTTGTAGGGGGGAGGGGAGGGGAACATTTATTTTATGTGTCCATGTAATAAGGCCAATAGTGTCAAGGTTTTGTTGAGTTATTTTTTTCAGAGTAATCACGTCACTCACTTTTAGCCCATGTTTTCAATGATTAAAACTTGCCTTTTTAGCTTATTTCGGTGTCACTGGAGAGATTATTCAGTTACCTTTCTAATGAGACCAAGATTGTGCAAATCTGAGGTGATTTGGGAAAGTTACGACCAAATTACTGTAGAATTATCAAAGAGTTTCAGAAATAGTGTTTTTAGAAGTTTTTTAGTTTTTGTTATTTTTTTTTATAAAGTCCACATTTTAGAAAGTTCAGGATTTAGAATTACTTAGGCATCAAGTAATAAGTATTTTAGAATGTTTCTAATTTAGAAGTTTTCATAGGATGTAAGCCTATTTAAAGGCACTCCTCTCTCCCATTAAAGAATATTGAATTAATTATGTGAATTTTGGGTGTTCCCAAGTGTTAGCTGTGGGCTACTTCTTCTCCTTCCTCACAGGGTGATGCCAATCCCTAGGTTCCCCTCTCTCTCCATCATGGGTTGTAGCACCCTAGGTGCACGTGTGAGATCCCTCACCCTCCCAACTTCTTCCCTATTCCTCCATCTTTTTCTCTTCTACTATCCTCTATATCTCCCTCTTCAGTTGCTGCTAAAATTTCCCCCATTATTGAAGAGTAAATTTGCTGGATGTTATAGAAGATTGCTAGATTCCATTACAAGGTATATTTTGCTGAATTTTCTGAGTATATATCCTCTTTAAAATTGCACTCCTCAAGAATCCTTATTTCTCTAATTCCTTTAAGGGTTTGATCCCCTTGGGATCCCCTGCAAAATCCCCAACTTTTCCCACTGATTCCCCTCTTCTTTCTCTTTTAATTTCTAAATATTACCTGTTGTTCTTAAAACTCCATTAAATAATCTTTTCAAGCTTTCTGAAATTCAATGATTTGACAAATAAAAAATTGTCCAAATCCATTGAAATTTTAACTGTAGAACCCTTGTGATCATCAGAAAATGTATGGAAAGTTTCGGAATTTGTTGACAAATGATCAGGGGTATTTTGGTAACTTTGTGGGTTCTGCCTAGAAATTTTAAAATTGCATTTTAAGCTTGTTTTTCTCTCTTTTCTTCTAGTTTTCGGTTCTAATTCATCCTAACTTCTTTTCTTAAACTCTATTATCTAATTTCTCATCTTTTGTTTGAGTGTTTCAAATTCAATTCTTGAATTCTATTTGCTTATGCATCAATTTTGGTATCTTCTCTATTGTGCTGCATCACTAGCATACTGAAAACATTTGAATTCTAATGAAACCAGCTAAGTTGATTTCAGGGATGAGACCTATAAGCATGGATTATGTTGCTTTGTGGGTCCCATTAGACTGTGATAACCCAGCCATGGTTGCAGCATCTCATTTGCTCACCTTGAGGCTTGAGAGTTGCTGCTTCTGGGTGAGGGGTAGCATCAGTAATGATAGCTAGGGAAGGCAACAGAGAGGTGGTTCCATCCTATTTAAGTTTCAAATCATGAAGGAGTAATATGTCTGAAACCAATTTGGAGTTGTGTGGTTAAGTTTGTCAATATTAGAGAGCTATGATGTGAGTAACTATGGTTGAAGCTATGGTGGTCCTTCATGATGATAACTAGGAAAAGGCAAAGGAGATAGCATTGATTCCCATGTGCTGTGTATCAGAATGGTGATCTCCATCTCACCACTAAGTTTCACATCGAATGCCATGGAGTCCAGCCCTTATACCACTGAGTGTGTCAGAATGATCTAAGCTAAAACTTTAGACTGAACTGAAGTCATTCTGCTGAACTTGAATGCAAAGCATGTCATTGTAGAGATGGGGTGTGTGAATGAGTAGGAAGTAATGGTTTTGGATCTGTCATGGTGTGGATGAGCTTGTTGGAAAGATTATACCTGCAATAAGCTAGTCTGAATTTCAAAAAGTGTGGATTCAACTCTCTTATTATTTTTTCCTTTGTATCAAGATACACCTTTGCTGTAAACTTGATCACCTGTCATTGGGTTTAGTATCCTTGTTTTATATTTTGTTACCATATCAATTCCATTGCATTCCTTACTCTAGTCTATGCAGTACAATAAAGAAGATACCGAAAATTGATGTAGAATAATTCTCAAGGCCTCAAATAATTTAAAATAAAGGTGCGGAAGTAAAATAAATCAAGAATTGAATTTAAACTCACAAATAGCCAAGAAATTAGAGTAGAATGAGAAATAACATAAAATAATAAGAAAAGAAAGAAGAAAAAAAACCTAAAAAGAGTTTTTTTTTTAATTTTGAACTGAAAATCCAAAAATTACCAAAATGCCCTTCTGACGTGTCAAAAAATTATGAAATTTTTATGGCTGTTTCTAACATGTTTTAGGGTTTTACTGTTAAAATTTCATTAAATTCCAATAAGAATTGATGGGTTAGATCACGGAATTTCAGAAACTTGAAGGTGTTTTAATGGATATTGAAAGAAGAAGAAGAAAAGAGGGGGGAGAAAAAGAAACTAAGAGAAAACTAGAAAGAGAAAAACAAAAGAAAGATTCCTTAGAGCGGAGAACATGGTCACAGG
>JAOXJP010247799.1:0-36959 GCA_025762735.1 Platanus orientalis
CACCGACAAGTGAAATGCAACCCCCCAAAAAGTGAAAATCACTTGTCGGTACTGATGTGCCCACCCCCTGACAAGGGACAGAGAGGAGCATAAGATAAGAGGAGCGGATACAATCTATTCTCATAATTCCTTTGTCTTCATAATGTCAAGGCAATTGTCGATGATGATAAGACTCAAATACCCTTGTATTATGTTTTTAACGGATTTTGGTCTTCCGAATTTTCCTTTCAGGTGTGGAAGAATTTACCCCCAAAATTCTCATGTTTAAAGAGCATGCACCCCTCACACTCCAAGCAATACCCGTCACATCTGTTCCCAACACAAACCCACACAAAGATCCTTCCTTTACAACTATTTATACACTATAAACCATCGATGCCCACATATTTATCCAAGACTCTTCTATTACCCAGCCATCTCCAAGCCATGGAGAAAAGGTCATTTTCCTTAGACAGTGTACTAGCTTTCTCTTTGATTCTCCTCCTTGCATGTGACTATAATAAGCAAGCCATTGCTGAAACACTCTGCGTCCCCCAGCTTGCAATGGCTACTCAAGCCTGTCGCTTTCTAGCCCCTCAGGGATCATCAAACCAGTCGTCGCCCGGCGATGACCATCACAGACATCGTAGGAGGCACCACCACCATGATCATCGAGGTTCAACCTGTTGCCATGCGCTAAATGCGATTAATGCTGATTGTTTCTGCGGGTTTATGAGTCAACGCCTTCCCATCTTCATCACCAGACCAAGTCACGTCATCACACTACGACCTGATGAGCATTGTGAAGCCACCTTCCATTGTCCTGGAATTTAGGGAGGTCTTTGCAAAGCTTAGTCTTGCTAGTGCATGGAACTATTTCCTCAAATAAATAAGAAATAATAATCACCTATAAACCCCTTTTTTTTTTCTTTTTTTCTTTTTTTTTTCGTTTTTGGGTGTCAATCACCAATAGACCCTGTAACTAAGGTCATAAATAAGGAATGAGATTGACCCTAGGTAGTAATTTATGTAATAAATCTATGATTATTGAGGTGTTAAATAAATGCTTTATATGTTGCTTTTTCATGTGCAAGGGTTTACTGGTTGAGACTTGAGAGCTGTATTGACTTGTGAGGAAAGTTTATGTTAAACCCCTAAATGTGCCACAGATTGACACGTGTTTTTGAATTGGGTGTCTCATCGTTGTACACCCACTATTTCAACTGAACACTTTTTTCTTTTTTTGTGCTTTTAACCCAACACACCAGCCAGGTATCAGCCTATAGTGTGCTTACAGAGATTCAGACACTTTTTTTTTTTATCACAGAACATTTGTTTCGTTTCTTTTAAGGGTCGGCTTGGCTTCAAGTACTAATCTGTGGACTGGGTTTCATCTCAAGATGTGGTATATATATAGGTTGAATTCGGGCCTAACGTTGAACCAATAAAAAGCTTGCACCTGTTGATACTAGGACTCGGCCCAAAAATATTAGACCATTAGGATTGTTCAACTTGCTTTGGCATTGGTAGACTCAGGCAAGGACTGGGTACAAGGAATAACTCTGGGGCCAGGCTTGTGTATCCCATATGCACGTACCCTTACATTGTTGGATCCGATCTAAAGATCTTAAATGAAAAAAGATAAGAGAAAAAAGAAAACATAAATATGATTATGTGATCATAAGCGGCATTTCATTTACAATCATTTTGAATGATTCAACAAAAGTTAATTAATTAATGGTCATTATTGATCAATCAGTCTAACTTGTTAATAATAAATCCTTTGCCTATGACTCATTAAATGATTGGACCCCTTAACATATCTCAATGGTGCAACTGCGACATGATTGTGTACAAGTTCAAAGCCTCCAAGAATTCTAGCTTATTTTACCAACTTTTGGAAAATCGAAGTTTGCATGTAGTTACGGAGGGCCCACCTAGTTTGGGTTGGGCTTAGCAAACTTGTTTCGGCCTAGTAGGCCATGCTAAAACTGTAAGAGCAATTGAGTTGGGCTGGAGCCCTTAGCTCAATTGGTTTACGTACTGCATCTCAAGCATGAGGTTGCATCTCTAGTGCAACTTATCCATCCTTGCCTCATATTGGTTTTGGACATCCATGTTAGAGTTAATAAATAATAAGACATCTTTTTAAGTTAGTGTGATGCTAATATTTATATTTTACCATGTTGGGCTGGCTTTGGCCTGGACCAACCTGTTGGAGCTCTAAGGTTTAGAATTTACAGAAACCACAATGGATGGGCATAGTTACCTAATTCCCTAAAACACTTGCGAACTGCAAACGATATTCAGTTTAGCAAAATATGTCGCCAGATTACACAGTTTTTCCCTTGTATATTCACTATTTTGGTGAATAAAATGTAAACCAAATCAAACTGTGAACTAAGTAACTATTGAGAAAATTTCCAATACTCGAAGTCAATACCGGTTAAGCTTATCATAACCATACCATGTAGGTTTCAAGCACAATTTCTGTAACCCATTGGAGAATGCCTTTTGAGATGTCATCCTATCTAGAATTGAGACCAAACACTCAACGTCCCACTAAAGTACTTGTAGGGAAAAAAATTAATGACTTCTAAGGAATGTTGCAAAGAACACAAGTGCAAGGCAAGGCATTTGTGAGGTTGTGAGATGGTTGGCACAGTCAAAGGGGCCTGCAATGACCTGGCTCGAGAGCATTTAGGCTAATAAAACTCAGTCTGGACCTGGGCTTGCTTTGAAATCTTCCATGTGAGAAAAGTATCAGGAAAAATGGCCTATGAGTTACACCAAATCAAGCTCTCAAGTGGCAATTTTCAGCCCCAAGAGCAAATGCTCTGTTCAGATTTTGTATGTCCTACCGTGTCCTCTACCACAGGCAGTGATGGTTTTTGGTATCTGGTGCCTCTTTTAAATAGGGAGAAAACGTTCATTTGAACACCTTTTAAATGGTTTTAACCCTATTCATCCCATTTTTATGGGTATCTACTTTTTTCATTTGAAAACTGTTTTTATAGTTTTAACCCTATGCACCCGGCCTTTGTGTCTAGGACACAGTAAGACATACAAAATACAGAACATTTGTTCCCTTCATCCCCATAGCCCCCGGCCCTTGTTCACTCATAAATGAAATTACAATGGCTGGGTCTGCATCCTTTCCAATTGTGTAAAGGAGAATGCAAGCCAATTAACACGAGTGGGTACAGTTTTTATCAAGGTTCAAGTGATTTGATGGTCTTGTACTCAAATGGTCAGTTTTCTTCACACAGTTGAGCCCTTCCAAAGGGTGTCAATTGAGCTGGGTTGGTCCAGAGCCTGATGTGTTCGACCTAGAAAATAGATGGGTTGGGCCAATCTAACTTCGAGCTTAACAAAGTTTGGGCCCAGCCTTTAAACCGAAGCTTTATTTGGACTGAATTTGGGTAGATCCACTTTTAGCTTGAACTCGGCTTGGCCCAGGTGGCCCAAAATTGGTATAACATAGCCCAGCAAATAGGGCAATTTTGGGCCCATCATCAGCCAAATTTAAAGACTAGATTTAAGTTCGGGCAGCCCAAATTCGCCCAGACACCCATGATTTTAAATTGGGTTGAGTTTGAGCTTATTACCTCAGGCCAAGTTTGGGCTCAGACTGAATTTGGATCCATGTAATTAAGTTCGGGCCCCATAGATTTTTTATAGTAAAAAGAGTTGGGCTGTTTCTGTCTATTTTTTAGGCATTGTTTCTGGCTAAACAAGCTTACCCATTTTGATTTAGGGATGTTTTTCATATCTCTTTCTTGCAACTAGGTTATACTATACTTTATTCACAAATAGTTGTCATTAAGACTAAAAAAAATTTCCTCGTTGCCCATCAGTTTTGCCGGTACTATACTTGAAAAACTGAACTTGCACTGCTCAAACTGTGCCTCCCTACAGTATATAAAAATAAGTACAGGACCACGCGTAACGGCAGGCGCATGGGCTGTAGAGACTGACTACGTCCATACGCCATAGCTGCACTCTCCTAGGACCTTGGTAAGGCCACCTTTTATTATTGCAATTAATGCTACTCCATAATAATCTGTCTCTGTATACCCTACCGAGAAAGAAAAAAGTTTGTTAATAAAAAAGAACCCAAAACCCTCCCCGCTCTCTTCTCGATACTTTTGTCTTTCAATCCTTTTCGACTCTTTCTCGGATCTCCCATGCATCCATCATGTCTTCTGTTTATTTATTTTACTGAGAAACATTCTTAGGACAGCCTTGCTGAACCCAACATGTCCACATTCATTCATGCCGCGTGGTGGCACTCCTGCTGGGGGCCGCATCCACCACTTGGACCTTCTAGAATGAGGGGATATTTTAAAGCCTACAGCTCAGGGGTGGCAACCTACCGAGTACGGCCCGATAGTCATTTATTCTGAGATTTCGCTTAGCGGTTGGGATCCCAATGCCACCTTCCTCGGGTGGTCGGCATCAGAAACGTTAAGGGTTCAATCCTGTCTGGTAGCATTATGTGTATCGGTGTCTGTCTTTCCAGTTTGTGATGCGGGTTCTTATTATGATGAACAGTCTGTGCCCTGTCAGCCAAGTGGCCTTATTAAAAAAGTTTTTTTTTTTTTTTTTCTTTTCTTTTAAAGAAAGGATCCAGATCAGGTTTAAATTGATCATTTTTAAATTCGGGTGATTCACCTTAGACCTAGCCTAATCCTACTAACTTGATAGAGTCAACTGTTTTCAACCCGGACATTGTCACTTGTAGCAAATTTTGAAGGCAGTAATGCTAGGGTTGCACTGATTCTGAATAATACTGGGGGCAATCAAGGGATAAGGATGGTTTTCTTAGTGAGTATTTCTTTAGTGAGACTTTCAATGTGTTAAATTTTGGAGAGCTGATCCTCCTCTACAGTCATGAGCGGGCATGTAGAGGATTGAGGGTGTCAATGTTTGACATGACCCGGAAATCCTACACAAACCTGACACAAAATTAGTGGGTTAGAGGTTACTTTAATCATGTTTAAGGTCAAAGCAGGTTGACATGCATGTGACACGATTAATAAATAAGAATGGCAATGAGTCAACTAGCTCAGCTCATTATTAGTCATGCATGAGCCTCATTTTAAGTTTGCTGAGCTGAGCCCGAGTTTGGATTGGAATTCATTTATTAAGTGAACTTGATTTGAGTTTCACTAAACTCAGCTCGTTTGGATTTTATATGTGTGTGTGTGTGTGTGTGTGTGTGTGTGTGAATAGTAATGTTCAAAAAGAGGAAGAAAATGTTCTATGATGACAAAGTGGTTGTAGTGTTTATGGTGAATTAGAAGTTGACATTGTTGGTAGTCAACAATAATTCTTTTATTTGAAAGCGACATGTGTGCGGTTTTTTCCAATTTTAGATTATCAAAAGGGTTTTGGGTTTGGTAATGCCTCTAAACCAAGGACTTTCACACTAAACAATGGCACCCAGTGCAAACAATGTAATACAAATTTTTCTTAAAATTGAAAGTACAAAATACAATGCTACTAGTTACAAGGATATCTTTGATTGACAGATTAGCCGTTGTTTATCCTCTCGATACGGGGAAGGCCTCGTTGAATCTGATCCTTCGAATAAAAACAGATTATCTGTTATTCTTCTCCTGGAAGCACCCCGTTAAATTTGGTTTCGTGAATAAGTCAGATTAGCTGATACCCTTCTCTCTGGAAGAACTTCATTGAATATGATTTTATGAACAACACAGATTGACTATTATCCTTCTCTTGAAAGAATCTCATTGAATCTGGGTCTGCGGTGTAATTGAATCACTCGAGATAAGGGATTCGAGTCACCATAGGAATTAACTACTCTTAAGCGTAACCTAAAGCTATGACTACTAATAAGATGTAGAATATGTTGATAATGATTGAGATGTCATATGTTGTTCACTGTTTCCTCCATTTATAGAGGTCTGTCCATGATGCTACAGTTACTCTTCCACGTTCGTTGCCTAACCATTTTTCGGTTTAAATCGTGGGCCACCTTGTTCACTAACTGGGTCATGTATCCTTAACGTGGTACCAGTGGGGCCCTCCTTTACGCTTCATATTTCGCCTAATGTGGCTTGCTTGCATAACATTTTTGCTTACTGTTATTTCTCTCCATATGTCTTTCTTCTACTGGCTGATTTCAAATATGTGCTAACAAATGCCCCCCGAATGTGTCTAGTTTAAATCCTAACCAGACACATGTTGATCTCCTACCATTTTTCAATATTGGTGCAATCACATCAGCCGTCGTCTATAAATGTAGTTTTTGCTCCAATCGACACCATTTTCCCTAGTGTTTTCTTTGCTCTGAAGTTTTTTCATCTTCCTCTTCCACTTCGCCTGATCTTCAGTCTTCTTTTTATGGCCCGTGTGAAGAAAATTACGCCTATCAATGTTGAATCTGAGGAAGCTTCTTCTCCGACTGAACAACCAGAGGAATGGGAATTCCTGTAGTTGAGACGGATACCGCCCTAGTTGCGGTAAAGTGATTATGCATTTTAAGTGTAAGTGATAACGCCATGTTTATGGCAGTTTTCGTTGATCTCCCTTCGGATGGTGCTTCTTCCAGTCTGACTTTTCCCATTATAGCTTGGGTCCCTCATTTTTTAAGGAGACTCCACCTCAGATGCCTCACTATTTTCCAATCGATCTTCACGGAGCTCCCTTATTCTATTCTGAAGCCATTGATTAGAGTGAATGGGAAAGAAAGAACAAACCCAGCTCTTGGTACAAATCCAACCATTCTTAGGCTGACTGGGTAGATCGCATGCTCTCTCATAAGCAAGAGAAATGGGAGAAACTTAGTCTCATCGAGGCCATTTTATCTTTTAAATCAGATATGTACTTTAACCAATCTCTTATTTCTGCATTTTTGACTTTCTGGTTCCCTGTCTCAAATTGTTTCTTGCTCACAGAGGGTCCCATGTCGATGACCTTAGCTGACGTTTATCATCTACTTAATCTTCTTATCCAAGGCGACATTATTCTGCCTAACTTCTCTGATCCTTCTCGATCTTCTTTTAATTGTCCATTAGAATCTTCATGTTTATCTTACACCACTTTTCTCACTCAAGAATGGGTAAGCCTGACAACGATGTCACATTCCAAGAAGAATGTTCCTTTCACATTTATTGGTTATGTAAATTCCTAGTTTATTCATCCTTGAAGAGATTTACCCTGGGGTACGCCTCTATTGCTACAGCCTTAGCCTCGAACTGTCGATTAGCCTTGGGCCCTTTTGTACTCGTTATTCTTTATTGATCGTTCTGGTCCTTGACTCAAGAAAGATTCTCTAGTTTAGTCAATAGACCATTATGGCTTCTTCAGCTATGGATTTATGCCTATTTTCCAAGCCTATCTCCTGTTCCATTGCATTACTAGACTCGAATCCCATTTTTCAATGCACAATATTGGCTCGAGGCTAGGTATCCTAAATCGTCTTCTCCTATTTTTTACCAGTGCATCGATGTCATTCTAGATGCACAAAGGGTGGGTTTTGACATTCATTTCCTCCCGTTTCGAGACTTAAGATTTGGTTATGCTGAATATTTAGCATGACAACCTAATTCTTCTCAATCCGTATTCAAAGCCCTAAGGATCTAGGCTTCTTGTGTTTACTCTTGAGACCTTCCTATTTTCCACAAATCTGATAATGTCTAGGCGTACTGTCCAAACATGTGTGCTCGATAATTTGGACTTATTCAATGCATCCCTACTCACCTTATTATTACTTTGAATTCTCTCTAAGAAATGTATCATTCCAATTCAAGAGAATTATTCATTGAAAAGATAGGGGATACTGATTCATCCATAAGGTCGCTCTACATCCCACCCTTCATCCATAAGGTCGCTCTACGTCCCACCCTTTCGAGGGGTTTCAGAATCCACTCTCTCATTCAACACTTGGTTGTCGAGCTTCCTAGAGAGCATTCGAGAGCCATTAAGCCAAATTAAGGGTCGACTATGCCCTCCTTATGAAGCTTATCTAATAGCAGGTATATCCTTTTACTTTTCTTTATATCATTCTTTTTGTTAGCTCTCGAGTCTATTACTGTAGCAATTTTTTTCAGCTGCTCCTCTCCGTGCCGTTTCTGCACTTCCAGCTCCCTCTCGTCCAAACAAGCAACCTGATGTTGGTTTGAAGAAATTCAAGCATTAAGAGGACATTAAGGCTTTGACCATGAAGGACATGCTTGATCAACAAAAGGGGGTTGTTCGAGCTGTCAAAATCAAACATCAGCCTGAGGGAGAGGGTGATCTAGCGAGAAGGAAATAGAAGGCTGTTGTCCTATCTACTAAGGACTAATTACGACAGGAACTCGAAGAGAAATAAGAGTTACTGAAAAAACCAAGCTCGAACTCGAGGCTCTAAATCAGAAAAAGGTTGATGAGGCTAAAAAACAAGCGAGGTTCAAATTGGAAAAATGAACCAAGGCATTAAATGATGATCTGACTCATTCGTGGGAGAAGAAACAGAAAGCTATCGATGAGAAAAAGAAGGAGAAAATGTTAAAAATTGAGAAAAGGAAAAGAGAAAATAGGAAGAGAATAAACAAAAGAAAGAAGAAAGAAGGAAAAATAAACAAGACCTTGCAAACCTTGAGATGATGCAAAGCCCAGAGAAACAGATGAATGCAGAACAAGCACAAGAAAAAGAAATAAAGAGAAAAGCACAAAAAGAAAAAGACAAGAAAGAAGCAGAGAAGAGAAAGAAAGAAGATGACAGAAAGAAAAGAGAATAAGAAGAAAAAGATAAGAGAGAAGAAGAGGACAGAAAGAAAAAAAGAACAAGAAGAAAAGCATAAGACAGTAGCAGAAAAGGGAAAGAAAGAAGAATACAGAAAGAGGAAAGAAGAGGAGAAAAAGAAAAATGAAGAAAAAAAAAGAGAAGAAGAAGAAGAAAAAAAGAGAAAAATGAAAAATGAAAAGAAGAGAACAGAGGAAAAGAAGGAGAAAAAGAAAAATGAAGAAAAAAAAGAGAGAAGAGGAAGCAGAGAGAAGAAGAAAAGATGAGGAAAAGAGGAAACTACAACTTGAGGCAACTAAAATAAGAAATGAACAGAGAGAAAAGCAAGCGAAAGAAGAGGTGTAGAGACTCGAGGAAGAAGCAAGAAAGAACAAAAAAGAAAGCTAGAGACAAGACAAGGCTATTATCAAGGAACATCAACCTAAAGCCTTAGGACAAGCTATAGAGAATAAGGCACTAATCCCAGATCCTACTATAGGTCATGTTCTTAATCAAGGGGAGATCGATGTTCTATCTCGAGACTATGACACCCCTCTTACTGAGGAATCATCAACTGGGTTGATGAATTTAATCCCATCCTTTATCAATCTGTCTTCTTCAATTCCGAACTCTACTCAAAAGGTTTCACTAGAAGGTGTTAAAAATACCTTACACCAATTCTTAATATCTAAGACTTTAAAAGTTCATGTTGAGCCTCTTTCCTCGAAGTCAGTACCAGCACATGTTTCAGCCCCGCCTTCCCAAGAGATGCCTGGTCATCTGGCTCAACTTCTATCTTGGGCTAAGTTTTTCACTTTTGGGGTAGCAAAGACAACGAGGTTTTTTTCGTCTTCATGTCTATCTCCTTTGCCTTCATATTAATTGCATCAGGTTTTAACGATGCTTCAATCCTGTTTCACAACTGGGCCATTGGCTCTACTCTTGGACCTAGTAGTCAATTCTTCATTTGTTACCTCCATCACTCTACTACTTCAACATCCTGGCTATTTGTTTGTTAATCAAGGAGCCAGTCTTCGCTTAGCCCTTTCTTCTCAGGGTGAGCCTCGTGAACAACTTCAATTGAGACATACAAAGGAGGTTCACGATTAAGAGTTAAAAGGCTCGACTTGATTTTCTACTATCTTAACAATCGTCAACCGTTGAGCATGTTTCTTCGCTGGTGGACAACATCAACACTCAAATGGCTGAGATTGAGAGGGTCGAAGTCCTTCTCCAGAAGTTGAAACAGGGTCTCTAGTGTTCAAGTGTAGAGCTAGAGAAAGTGATAGAGCAAGACTCTCTCCATTCTAAGGAGATCCCATGCCTGGAAGGGGAACTGTTGACTTGTGAGGCAGAGCTTAAAAACTGTGATCAGGTCATCGATACCTGGTGGTCTTTATTGGCTTCCATTTTCTCTTGAAAGTCTTTGACCAATCATTCTTTTTGTACTTTTATTTTGGCCATCCTGTCATCTTTTACATTTAATATTTTATATTAGTTACCTTTTGTTCCCACATCGAGGGTTTGTACTTTTTTAGGTACTTTCCTTTGATACTTCAAACATGTTCTTGTCCCTCGATGTGCATTAATCTATAGGCGTTACCGTCTAATACTTTAGTTACTAGAAATGGTCATTCTCATGTTGGGGACCATTTACCTAGTTTGGGGTCTTTAGCCCCAATCGGCAAGATGACTTTCCATACCAATTCTTGGAAGGATTTGGTTTTCACTCTTTTGTTATAAACCTTAGCCACTCTCAGTTTTTGAGAAATGATAGAATTGAGGGCTTCGAGCTATTTTTCCCTAATGTCATCCATGTCAAACATCATAGCGTCTTGGTATTCAAGATGGCTTAGTTGACTCTGATTTGCCACCCTTAGGGATTGTACTATGATTTCGATTGGTAAGATGTTATCGTGTCTATACACCAGTGCATAAGGTGTAGTCCCCGTGCTTAATCTTTTAGTTGTTCAATATGCCCAAACAGCATCGGATAGCAATTCGTCCCAATTGGCAGCATTGTTGTCTACCATCTTACGTAAATTGTTTTTTATTATCTTGTTAGTTGCCTCTGCTTGTCCATTTTCCTGGGCATAATATGAAGTTGAATTTACTATTTTGAATCCATAATCTTTGGTAAATTCTCGTATTCGAGTCCCATTGAATATTAATCCTTGGTCCACAGTAATAGATTATGGAATTCCAAATTGATGTATTATCATTTCTTTTATAAAATGTATTACATTTCTCTCATTAACATCTCGATATGGCTTACATTCTACCAACTTTGTAAAATAGTCTATGATGACCAAAATGAAGCAATTTTTTTTGTCGAGGTTGGCCTGAATTTTCCAATCATGTTGAGGGCCCATCCTCTAAATAGCCAAGGTTTTATGACTGCGTGTAAATTCGCTGCTGGTACTCGGGGCACTGGGCCATGTTGTTGGCAAGCCTCACAACCTTGGGCATATCTGATGCAATCTTGTATGATGTTTGGTAAAAAATATCCATATCGATGGATTAGCCATCTCATTTTTATGCTTGATTGGTGTGCACCATGTATTCCTTCGTGGACTTCTGTCATTGCAAGTTTGGCTTCATCAGTCCCCAAACATTTGAGCAACATACCATCAGCCCCTCATTTAAACAGCTCTAGAGGGTCACCCTAAAGTATGTATCCTCTGGCTTTGAGTTTCAGGGAATTAGTTCGACCTTAACTGGGGTTCTGTAGGTATTGCCTGATTGGTTTTCTCCAGTCATCATGTTCTTCAATCCCATTGCAGGAAGTAATGACATTGGTATTAAGAACTTTCAAAATAGAATTCTCGCACCCAAATTGCAAACTTGGCATGCTATTTCTTCCTTCAAGGGGAATATGACTCATTTTATATCCTGATGCAACTTGTGCTATTAAATTGGCTATGTGATTAAAGTTTCGAGGTATGCACTTCACTATAACATCATCGAATGTTTTTAACAATTGCTCGACTTTGTCTTGATAAGGTATCAAAGTAAGGCTAATACATTTATAGTCTCCTAAAGTTTAGTTTATCACTAACTATGAATCTCCAAGGACTTCAAGGAATTTTACCCCTAGACTGTTTATGATCAATAACCCTCGAACTAAGGCTTCATATTCAGCCTAATTGTTGGTAAATTCTTCATCCAATCTAAAGCTCATTTCTGTGATTATTTACTTTTGAGGAGATGGTTACTACCTATATACTAGATCCTTTCTTGGTCTTAGACCCATTGAAATATAGTTGCCAAGGGGTAAGAGTAATGCAATTATCCTTGTTGTTTGTCTGAATTGAATGGCAGAGATGATCGGCCAAGAAGTCTAACAAAGCCTGACCCTTTACTACTTTCTATGGGACATAGACAAGATCAAACTCGAGGAGTGTGAGACTCCATTTCCCTATCCTACCTTTTTCCATGGGTCATGACAACATGTATTTTACTACATCAGTTTGGGCCATGATATAAACCACATGTGATAGAAGATAATGTCTTTATTTCATTGATGTAAAGTACAATGTTAGACATAACTTCTCTATCATAGGATAATTACAGTAAGCCTTCTGCAAGATTCGACTTAAATAGAACGTGGACTATCTATGCCCTTCCTCGTTGTCTTGGGCCAATAGGCTTGTTATCGAATCCTCTATGGCTGAAATGTATAACTTCTATGGCTCTTTTTTCCTTATTGGCATCAACACTGGTGGATTTAACAAATATTCTTTAACCTTCTTGAAGGCTTGTTAGTGCTCTTCTTTTCAGCCAAATGTTTTGTTCCCCTTCAATTGAAGTGTAGGTGAGAACACTTCTATTTTTTTTTGTTGGCCGAACGAACCCTGCCACTAGTAATCTTTCAACTTCCTCCTTGACCTTCAAGATTACATCGTTGGTCATTTGTCGTGGTAGCTGTTGAAAGGGAAAGTAGTCATCCTTTGTAGGTAGTCAATGCTCGACAAGCCTTCTGTTTAACCCAGGCATTTCCAAGTAGTCCCAGGCAAAGTAATCTCTATATTGCTTAAGGACACTCATGATCTACTCGAATTATGACTCCTTGAGTTTGGTACTAACGTACATTACTCGTGGGTCTTCTATGGTTCCCAAGTTTACTTCTCTTAATTCATCTTATACTTCGGCCTTTAAATCATCTAGTTTGGTAGGGGCCGTTCTTAGTTACTCGACTTCTACGGCGTCATGCTCATAGGGTAACTCTTGTGTACTGCATTTGGCAAGATACATCTCGACTCTTTTTTCTGTCATATATCCTAACAGTCTTTTCATGGTCATTTGTATGGCCCCTTATTTTTCTTTATTTGGATTAGACATTCGACTCTTGTTTTCTTTTCAGGCTCAATTTCTCTAGCCCTATTATTGCATTTGGGTCGATCAGTTCTCTGCACAATTCATTGAACTCCTGACTCATCAAGGTTTCTTCTTCTCAATTCTTCTATACGATAACCTCAGTTGGTTTTCCTTCGTTGTCTTGTTTGACTAGCTTGATTGTGCCGACACTATCATCATAAAGATGGACATCGACATTGTTTGCTAATGCCAGGAATGATTTTTAATTTGTATTCTCGTCTGCATTTGTCCTGCACTCGTCTTCCTTTGACACATTCTCCTCTAATTCTATGGTTGCCGATTTCTCTGAGATAATATCCCAAGGTTCCTTCTTCACCTCGGAAACCTGGTCTTGGTGGGCTTTGAACTCGACAAGCAATGTGAGAATCATATTATAGTCGATCTCCCTCTCGGGGTGACTCCCAAAACGGATATTGGCGATATTGCTCTTGTCAACAGGGATATTGTCCGTTATCGATTCTAAAGGTGTGAAGGATTCAACAAATAATTCCTTTTTCTCAAAATTGAGGAAATCGTCCTCATTTTATGGCAGTTCTGCCATGTCTGCCCAACTCTTATGTTGTTGCTGCCATTCCTCTCCTTCTTTAATCTGGATTTTTGTTGAGATATCTAGCAGCTTGTCTTGGTGAGCTTTCTTAGGTTTTCTTGTCTTTCGGCCAATAAGTACTCATATCGATCTAGGCTCTTGGTTGTCGTTGACATTGAGGATGGGATAATATCCTCTTTCCAGCTTTTTGTGCTCTCTTCTACTTGATTTGCCATCAGATGACGTGTTAAATTGGTGGTCGGGCTTAGTGTGTTTGACCACCTGATGTTGGATGGTCTCTCCCTGTCTATCCTGTTGCAACCCTGATTCTTGACTTTGAACCTGATTCAGGCTTCCTTGTCGGGCTAAGGCTTGTTGCCTCAACCATCTCCTTTTCTGAGTCCTGATCATCGAGGGGAAGTCAGGGTTGTACCCATACTTGTATATTGGGAGGCTTCTGTTATGCTGCCTATTAACAGGCAATCACTTCTACCCACCTATCTATCACCCCAACAGGTGGTTTAACTGTCCTAGAGGGTTATGGTGACTCCCGGGGTTATTCGATCCCCATTCAAGGTTTATTCATGTACTGGCCCCTTTCTCTTGCCCATTTGTTGGCTTGCCAATCATTGGCACGAGGTGCCTAAAAAGGGATTCTTGCACTTGGGTGTGCTTTCCTCTTTTGAGTTGACTCCACTGGTACGAGGGCTTCGTCCTCCCTTTTTGCAGCCTTGGCCATTATCTTGCCGCATCTATCACAGAGATAGAAGTTGTTTTCTTCGACCAGAGTCTTCCCGTCATTTTTGCTATCAAGTTGTGACTCCCATGTCTTTATATTAGAGTCTTCAAATGGTTTCTTCCCGCGCTTAGCCATATTTGTAGCTCTGCTAACAATTGAAGGCCTTGATCGTGGTCCTACACAATGTACAAATTTAGTAAATCCTACATTTTTACTCATTTTTGTGACATCTTGTGATTTCTTTTCTCGTGTCCAATCTATAGTTATCATATCGACATCCACTAATTTTGGGAACGGATTGGTATCCACTTCCATAGCCTCGGTTTTGTCTAGAAACTGAAGATTTTTTTATTAATTCTTTCTTGGATAATATTTCGAAATACTATACACTTGTTAGTCAGGTGTGTGAAGGAGTTATGTCATTTGCAATAGTCCTTCGCACGTAGCTCCTGGTGTGTGAGGATCTTGTGCCTCTCGACTAACTTAAACTGCTTAGCCTCAAGTAACATGTCAAATATTTGGTCTGCCTTAGTCAGATCAAAAGAATAAGTTTTTGTTGTAGCTTGCAGTTTATTCAACTCCTGTGTCTGATTGTCTTTTCTAGCCAGAGCATCACATGTGAATGGTCTGCTTCCTACAAATTTTACTAAGTCGACCTCATAGTTAGGGTCTTGATAATAGGTCCCGTATGACGAATTTCAACGCCGATCACCTCTTGGAGAATATTTTCATAACAGGTTGCCCTTTTTGACAACTCGAATAAATCAAAGAAGGTCATTCTCTCGAATTTCTTCCTAAGCTCAAAATCAAGCCTGTCCTGGGCGAGTTTTACAAACTCGACCTTGGTTAAGCCACTAAGGCACTTTGACTTGGCTCTTTTGAACCTCATAATGAATTGTTCTGTCGTTTCTCCTGGTTGTTGCCTTAACCTGGCCAAGTCAGCCATTGAGACCTCAATGTCCGCTCGAGCAAAGTGGTATTGGAATTTGTCCTCCATTTCTTCCCAAAGAGTTAGGTGAAAGGTTAGTGTACCAAGTGAAAGCTTGCCCTGTGAAGGAATTTGCAAATAGTCTTAATTTGTAATATCCTAAGTTGAAAAATTCCCCACATTGTGTGGTGAATTGGCTTATGTGTTCCATGGCTATTTTATTATATTCGCCAAAAAAAAGTGGTAAAATCAGGTATCTTATACCCTCTGGGAAATTCGTAATCCCTGTCAACTTGTTCTGGGTAAGGTTTTCTATAGGTTGGATGTGTGGCCTGTCGAAGGCCAGATCCATACAACTCCTCGAGAACTCCTATAACTTGTTCTCTAAGATTCTGGGCGTACCCGTGTGGGACAGCACCATATGGTCGTTCTAGGCCTGGTAGGCCCTTTGGTAATTTGGAGGTTAAGTTTGGTAATCCGTGCCCATGCCAACGAATTCCTTATTGTTAAGGGTTGGATTTTCCCAATAGTTTGGCGGGTCTTACTCCCTGTGGTACTATCGGTTTGTTTCGGCATATCCATTAGCATTTTCCCTATGGAATTGGTTTTCCCAGTAATTGGGTGACTCTTGCCTCCTAGGGGGTGGAGGTCTAGTGCCCGCATGGCTTTATGGACAACCGTTATACCTAAATTGGTCATTCTGGTAAGGTCGTTGGGTGTACTTGTCGAGGTACTTCATTGGTCTCAAATACTGGGTTTTCATGTATCTTAACCCCTTCGGGATTTAATTGAACAATGGACCCTACATGATATCCCATGGGGCCTTGATTCCCCGACTCTGGCCCTCTTGTGGACACTTGGATGAGCTCCTATTGGGCTTACTCAAGGAAAACTGTGACTCGAGGCTCTTCAGGGTATCCGAGAGGTCTCTTATGCCCCTTGAGTCTATTCGAGGATTCTGGGATATCTGTTCTGTTAGTCATTCCTCTGTCCCTAGTGCCTAGGCTCTGACTGGCTCGAATGTTTTCTACCAGAGGCTGAAGTATCTTTAGTAGTACATCTCCTAAGATACCTGACATCATTTGGAATTCTTTTTTCATTCTCTCAATAAGGTCATCGAGTTTGTTCCCAATGTTTTGGGACAACTCACGTGTTTCATCACCATTGATTGATCGTTTGTCTCTTTGAAATGCCATTTATGGATTTGAGTACACGATAAATACTTTAAAACCTCCCACTGTGGTCGTCAATTTATTGGTAGTCAACAATAATTTTTTTGTTTGGAATCGACACGTGTGCAGGTCTTTCCAATTCGAATTATCAAAAGGGTTTCTAGTTCGGTAATGCCTCTAGACCGAGGACTTTCACACTAAATAATGGCACCTAGTGCAAGCAATGTAAAGAAAAATTTTCTTAAAATTGAAAGTACAAAATACAATGATGGTTATAGGGATATCTTCGACTGACAAATTAGCCGTTGCCTATTCTCTCGAAATGGAGAAGGCCTCGTTGAATTTGATCCTTCGAGTAGAAGCAGATTATCCACTATTCTTCTCCTTAAAGTACCTCGTTGAATCTGGTTTCATGAACAAGTCAAATTAGTCGATGTCCTTTCTCTTGAAGAACTTCGTTGAATCTGGTTCTATGAACAACACAGATTGACCACTGTCCTACTCCTAAAAGAATCTCATTGAATTTGGGTCTGTAATGTAATCGAATCACTCAAAGTAAGAGATTCGAGTCACCACAAGAGTTAATTACCGTTAAGCTTAACCTAAAGCTACGACTACTGATAAGATGTAGAATCTATTGATAATGATTGAGATGTTGTCCTGTTCTGTTCACTGTTTCTTCCATTTATAAAGGTCTATCTATGATGCTGCAGTTACTCTTACACATTCGTTGTCTAACCGTTTTCGGTTTAAATCGTGGGCCACCTTGTTTATTGACTGGGTCATGAATCCTTAATGTGATACCGATGGGACGCTTCATATTGCACCCAGCATGACTTGCTTACATAACAGTTTTGCTTACTGTCATTTCTCTCCATGTGTCTTTTTTCTAATGGCGGATTTCAAATATGTGCTTACAAAATGCATGTACCAACTGTCAAACTAGTTACTGCGTGCGGATCTCGAATTAGTATTGCATGCATTGTTATGTAAAGCAGCTTCTACAATCTCGATTTCTACTGTTCAAAGCTCCAACTTTAGCCACTGCTGCCTGCCTTTAGACTCCAAAGTGCCCTCGAATCTCGACTTTGGGTCGTCTGACGTGCTTGATGGTATGCCTGAACCAAATGCAAGAAATTTAAACCACCCGTACTTTTGAGCTAAGTATTATTGATTTACTTTGTGAGGAAATGCCGAAATTGAGCAACAAATTCACGGGATTTATCGGCAACAGTCTGCTTTAACAGTCAAATGGGTGATGACTTACGAGAGCCTGAGTCTGCTCGGTTTCCTGGGAGATTAAATTTAATCTTGAGGGATTAATCTCTTTTTAGAAGGAAGGATTTATCAGAATTGCTTAATCTAGTCACACCGGGCATATCCTCACACCAAGTGCACTGTAGTTAATGATTGGGGATATGCTGGCGACGATCCTGTGGCTTGTTCGCTTCAAAAAAGATCTTGAAGTGATCCATCCTCGCTGATCATTTTCTAATAACCCAAGAAAACAATTTCAACATGGATTCCCACTTTCTTTTTTTCAATTTTTTTTTTCTATATTTTCTTTTATTTATTTACTTTCCTGGGGTTGAATTGAAATAGATTGATGCTGTCTTGGTGGAGTCTGTAATCTCATAATGATTCTTTGTTACTCAAGCTCAGTCAGCATAAAAGAAATCTCTGTGCATATAAGCAGAGAATGAAAAATACAAACCAAACAACTATACTTCCATCTGAACATGTTCATCCTTAAAGCATAGAAGTTTCCAAACAAAATGAGTACCAGGTAAGTAGTAACAGTAGTAGTGGTATAAAGAGAAGTAGTAGAATCTCTGACCCCCCATTGGGAACAACACAACACTCTTATAAGCAAACCTCGCAGAGATAGGGGCTAATC
This sequence comes from Platanus orientalis, assembly GCA_025762735.1. NCBI lineage: Eukaryota > Viridiplantae > Streptophyta > Magnoliopsida > Proteales > Platanaceae > Platanus > Platanus orientalis. Next base: position 18,353 of record JAOXJP010247799.1, read on the forward strand.
AAACACTGCATCATCATCAAACCCTTCGTTGAACCTCAAATCCAGATCCTCAATCCTTTGCTCTCCATACCAAAGCCCATCAGAACTCTCCCCATCATACATTGCACAGGCAATAAACTCCCAGACCAAGTGCCTGAAAGAATCTGAATCATCAAAGTAATGACTATAATAAGAGTCCATGGATAAGGGCTTCAGCACCGTCAACCCTGAACACTTCTTGAGGAACTTCTCATCAAGCTCCACATCCGAACAACCTCTCAAATCCAAGAATTCGAGTTCCTGGCAGGATGACAGGATGTCATGCAAACCTCCTGTCGTGATGAGCATATTGGCCATCTCAAGGTGCTTGAGCTTCGGCATTGTTGCTGCAATGGCATGGGCTTCATCATCCTGACAGACCTTGTCCCCCAGAACAAATGGGTGCATCTTCCGCTTCAGACCCACAAGCAATCTACAGTGATTCCCGAACGCCTCCAGAGCACGAGCCCCAATCTTAATACAGTAGCTCAAGTCCAAGAAAGTGACTGTAGACAACCTCCCTACAACCTGTTCCACTATTGAATCACTTATTTTGCTCCCCGGCAGCTGCAAGGTCTGAAGGGAGCCAGCACTTGCAAAACCAATAGTAACGAACCCCAAATTACTAAATCCATTGATTAATCTACCCAACAAAAAGTAGGGAAGTATATAATTATAACTCAAATTAAACTAGTGATTTATCCGAAAATTTTCAGACCAGAGAGTTGCTTGTGACTCCTTTAGTGTTTAAAATGTTTGAATTAGGAGACGCTAAGGCTTGAGAGTGTTCAGCTTACTGGTCCGTGATGTAGGAGAAAAGAAGGTCGTTGGGGAGATCAGATACACAGAGTTTGCGGGCTGAACCGCAGCTTCTTGTGATCAGCATTTGGAGCATTCGATCCAGTTGCTCGGGCTGGCGCCAGCAGCTCCATTCTTCGATGTCGATCACTTGCCAGCAGCAAGGCCCCATCACTGTTTTGTTCCAAGACTTGCAGACCCTTGGAACCACAGTCAACATCTCCTGAAGAGAAAGATTGCTGAAGATTATTCCGAGCGCATCGGGTGTTAGCTCGTCCCAGGGCCGGATCTGGCCTCCCTCCATCTGATCTTCCTTCAAAAGAAAAGATTAGAATGGGTCCTTTAAATAATTACCAAAATTAAAAAAAAAAAAAAAAAAAAAAAACTGAAGAACAATGCTTCTTCTGTTCAAATTTTTAATAACTTGGATGGAAAATGTCAATGAATCAAGGCCCAGGTACCAGATATGACAAAGATGCATTATCATTAGTAATCATATTTTATAAGAAAACGAATGGGGAAACAGAGCTTCTATATCGAAAAGAACAGGAAGGTCCACGTAATCCAATTTTTACCAAGGATGAAAGAGATTTACGAAAGATAGAAGAAGCACAGAAGATAAGATTGATAAAGAAAGTGAGAAAAGAAAAGGAAATTAATTCACTAAACACTAACCACAGAAGCAGAAATAATAACAGATCAAAAAATCTGAGAAACAGAACCACAAGAGAAAGACCAAAACTCCCCCCAACCGCCCTTTTCCCCAACATCAGATTTAAGGTTTGTAGAAGAGAAAGGAAGGTGCTTTGAAGAAATAAAACGTTTTTCCTCTCAATAATACGCCATAGACCCAGATAACCGGAAGGGGACGGGATGGAAACAAAGCAAGCTGCAAAAACCGAACCCCACATCTCTACTAATCAAAATCAGTGATCCAGACAACAAAGTAGAGCCAACATGCAAGAAAGAAATGAACCACCAGTACCCAACAACAATACCCAGATGGGTAAACAGATAAAAGAATTATAGAAGAAGAAAATGATGAAGATATCACAATGTTTTGAGGGTGTAAAAAAAAACTGTTCTTTCCCCTTTTCAAATTCTTCGAAGAGATCGTCAGAAACAAAGATAGAAATCTACCAAGAGAGGAAAAAACAGAAAGCAAGAAAGAAAAGCATTGCGCATACCTGAGAGAAATATAAAGGGCAATTTTCTTCGAGACTGGCTCTGCGCTCCCTTGGACCTGCAAAGACACCGGTTTATCCGCCTGAGATGAAGCGGAGAAAGAGACGGGAAGGCTGTTACACCTACACCTACCCACCCACAGCTGCACTGCACAGAAGAAGAAGAACAAATAACAACAACAAAAGCAACAAAAAAAAAAAAAAAAAACAAGAGCAAACGCAACGAAGAAAATATAGAAAAGTAGATAACAAAACGAAATGACTTAATGACGGATTGAAAGTTTCTCTGGGCTTTTGGTAAACTTGGTTGTGACCATGATTCATGTGTAAGCCCTTAAGTTAGTGTTTGCAGCTTTGTATATAAATTTATTACTTGCTTGGGGTTTTCTGTGATTTCTGACATAGGACAGGGGTTGAATTATCTCCGGTCGGTCAAGAGAGATACTACACCGGTAACAATCCAGCATGTAAAACGGTGTCTCAAAAAGGATATTTTAATAAATTCACATGGTATTTACCAAAGATATTTGCCTTTATCTCTAATTTATTTGCCAGAGTACCCATCATGCAGCAAGTTATGCATTGTTATTTAACCAAAGGAGGAGATTTTGTGGGTGTTATTTAACGCCCTTTAGATTTGAATTGCAAATTTCAGTCACATCATACCCATTTTTTGTAACCATGATAGATAGACTGTAGAGGGATTTTGAACTGTGTTACGAAGGGATGGATATCTGTTGAATATTTTTCAACTTTTGAGATTACGGACCATTCCCTACGGATCTATGCAACCCCATCAGGATCAATCTGGATATTTTTCAACTTTTGAGATTACGGACCATTCCCTACGGATCTATCCAACCCCATCAGGATCAATCAGGATCAATTTGCTTGAATTGATCCGAGACCACTTCAATATGCATAGATCGATCGAAGACCTCTCTAGTCTACATAATTTTGAATAGAACAGGTCTGGATCAATCTGAGACCTTTGTGGATCAATCCAAATGTGTGAAGTTCGAAAAAAATTAACTGTTGTCTCTTCCTAGAAGGTGCCTAATGTGTTTATAAACACCAATTGATGACATATCACTTGGAATGGTGTTTTGGGTGTCTATAGACCATCGTTTTGAAAACCGGACCGGCCATCAAACCGGTAAGGTGAGCAATTCAGGTCCAACCAGGTTCAACCATTGGTTTACATGATCTAACCATGGTTTGCTTAATCATAAGTAAAATGCAATATAATACCAAAAAATAAAGCAAATCATTATACATTAGAAGGCTTATGACTCAGTTTCAAATTTTTTACACACCAAAAAATATTAAAAAATACCAAAAAAATAAAACAATACATGGAAAGTGGGATTGGAATGTGAAAAGACACATTTTTAAATTTTTTCTTCATAATTTGCTAAAAAAATAAAAATTGGTTGGTTTTATTAGAACCGGGTTCTTAAAAAATCAACTGGTTTTCATCGGTTTTGCCGGTTATATCCGGTTTTTGGAAAATAACGGTTTTAAGCCTTTAAAGAACCGTTTATGGTACTGGTTCAGGTTCCAATTCTCAAAACTATACTATAGACACTTTATAAAGCTTCAAAAGACACACATTAAAAATCTATAAATAAAATGACAATCTCAATACAAAGTACTTGAATTTTCTGTATCTTTTTCTTCTATTTTCTTTCTTTTTTAAATATTCTCTACAATTTTTTGAGCCATTTTGCAATCATTTTGCTGGACAATAGTTTAAAATGTTCAAGAGTTGATCTCATGGTATTGCAAATCACCAATCAACAATACAACTAAGTATTGTGCCCGTTTTATCTAAGAGACAAGTTTGTTGACTCGTTGCAATCTCTACTCTTGATTAAAAACATAGTAGGGAGCGAATATTGTCTTAAAGAAAGCATGATCCATGACTCAAAACATTATTACTCATCTCTGCAACCATCTCCTTTCATTTTCCATATTCTATTTTTCTAACAATCTTAAGACAATATTTATGCAAATTGAGTACCAATGGTCCAATCTTTTGTTAGTTTTCTCAAGACAAGCATGGAAAAATTAGAGAGGTTCAACAGATCAAATTACAAGCGACGGCAACAAAAAATACATCTTTTACTTACTGCTTTGGTTGTGGCATATGTACTGACTACACCAAAACCACTGGAAGAAGAAGAAGAAACACTTGCTTAGGCCCGACAAAGAAGAAAGTGGGAATTGGACAATTATCTATGCAAATGATATATTCTTAATACACTGTCTAATGTACTATTCAATGTATACGGGATTGTGGAGTAGGCAACAGATATTTGAGAAGCATTGCAAGTCAAATACAAAATCCAAGATGCTGGTATGAAGAAATTCCTTATAAGTTAATTTCTAGAAGTTACAATGACTAAATGTAGATTCATTCTAGATTAATTTCATAAATTAGAACATATAACAGGGTAAATTGAAAAAGAATGTAACAAAATAGATTAATCAATCCTAGTAGGTTCCTTTATAGACAAACTTCCTCCCTCATGGCGGGATCATAAAAAGCTTTTTAAACATAAGAAAGATGAAATCTAACTATAAGAACTTCAAAAGATCTACAGATAGAAGAACAACTTCAGTTGCATGAAAAGAATGAAGATCAATCAAAGCTTCTAACAAAAGAAAATGTGATCAAAGATAATCCAAATTGGTATAAGTCTAAGAGAAGGATCCACTCCACACAAAGTTTTAAGAAGAACAAGAAGACTAGCTTCCATTGCCACAAAGTTTGACATTTCAAAAAGGATTATTGCTTGTACTTGAATGAAAAAAGAAAGTAAAGGGAAGGATCTAATAGCTACAAGAAAGGTATGTCTCAAATAAATATCACTGAAGAGCATCTTGCTACAGTCATCTTAGATGTTAACATGGTTGGACATGGTGGTGAATGGTGGCTTGATTATGGAGCAACAAAACATGTCACTTTTAACAAGAATATGTTGAAGTCCTTTGAAGGTGTCGATGATGACAATGTCCTATATATGAGAAATTCATCAACTGCTAAGATGTTAGGACAATGAAAGGTAGATCTTAATCTAACCCCAGGAAAACAACTCACTTTAAATAATGTCATGTATGTACCATAGATTTGAAGAAATTTAGTTTCAGCCAATTTACTTGTCAAATATGGCTTCAAGATAATCTTCAAATTAGATAAATCTATCTTGATGAAAAATGAGATGTATGTAGGGCAAGGATATGCCTCTAGTGGTATGTTTAAGTTTAATATTAGTAATGAAAATTATTTTTTTAGTTTATATTGATGATTCCTTAGATTTGTGGCATGCTAGATTACATGTGAATTATAAGTCTATCTAAAATATAATAAAATTAAAATTACTTCCTAAAAGTCAAGATGAAAAGTTTAAAAAAATGTGGCATATGTATAAAATCATAAATAACTAGAAAACCATTTCACAAAGTAGAAAGAAATACAGAATTTCTAACACTAATATACTCTGACATGTGTGAATTAAATGGATTGGTAACTAGAGGAGGTAAAAGATACTTCATTATTTTTATAGACGATTACTCTAGATACATTTATATTTACTTAATAAAAACCAAAGATGATGCATAGAGTAAAATAGAAATCTACAAAAATGAAGTAGAAAATCAACTAGAAACAAAAATTAAAAATACTTAGATCGGATAGAGTGAGTGAATACAAATCAAAAAAGCTTACCAATTATTATGAAAAACAAGATATAATTCACTAAATAACAGCCCCATATACAACCCACAAAATAGAAAAGCGGAAATGAAAATTTGTACGTTAGTAGAATGGTAAATACTATGTTAATAAGTTCTAGATTACCTCATAATTATTAGGGAGAAGCCTTACCACCTGTCATATTTTAAATAAAATTCCTTATAAAGATACAAAAGTAACACCATATGAACTTTGGAAGAAATAAAAACAAACATAGATTATTTTAAAGTGTGAGGGTGTAGAGCTTTGATAAGATAACCAAATCCTAAAATACACAAGTTAGAAGATAAAACAATTGATATGCATTAAATAGTAAAACATATCATTTTCTAACTTTAGAAAACAAAGATATAATTGATAAATATTCAATCATTGAATCAAGAGATGCAGTATTTTTTAGAATAATTTCTCTTACAAGGAAACAAATATACCTAATGTGTTTAAGGTTATTAAAAGTAAAGAAACAAAAAAAAGTAAAGGAATTAGGACCTATAAGAAGTAAAAGGAAAAGAAAAAACATCATATAATTTTAGAGAAGATGTTTACCTGTACCTAATAAAAGGTGATAGAAGTAATATAATAAACTCGATAATGTTAATGGATATAGATAAAGATCCTAAAACATTTAGAGAAGCAATAAATGATGAAATAGATTTCATCATGGAAATTAGTTGATCTACTTTCAGAATGTAAACCAATAAATTGTAAATGGATATTTAAAAGGAAAAGAAGAGCAGATGAATCAATAGAAAATTTTAAAACTAGACTAGTGGCAAAAGGTTTTAAACAAAAGAAATTAGTAGATTACTTTGATATATATGCTCCAGTGGCTAGAATAACACTATTAGAATATTAGTAGCATCAGTTACAATTTATGACCTAGAGATATATCAAATGGATGTTAAAATAACTTTCTTAAATGGTGACTTAAATAAAGAAATTTATATGAAACAACAGGAATGTTTTGTCTAAAAGAATCAAGAACACAAAGTAAATAAATTAGCTAAGTCACTGTATGGTTTGAAAGAATTACCTAAACAATAATATGAAAAGTTTAATCAAGTAATCTAGTCCTATGACTTTAGAGTAAATTGAAGTTGACAAATGTGTTTACTCAAAATTTGTTGATAATAGAACTGTGATTATGTGTTTATATGTAGATGTCATATTAATCTTTGGAACAAATCTTGATATTATAATAGATACTAAGAGATATTTGTCATCTTACTTTGCTATTAAAGATATGGATACTGTAAATGTTATTTTAAGAATCAAACTAATAAAAAAAATAATGAAATTGTTTTTACACAATCTCATTGTATTGAATTAATTCTTAGAAAGTTTGGATGTTTAGACTAAAAACTCGTATCTACTCTATATGATCCTAGTATAGAGTTATCAAAAAATGATTTTGGGTGCATAGATCAATTAAAATATGCTAGTATAATTGAAAACATTATTTATGTTATCCATTGTATAAGACTAGATATTGTTTATATAGTTGGAATATTAAGTAGATATACTCATAGTCCTGGTTACTGGCATTGGAAAGCAGTTGATAGATTATTCATATATCTAAAACAAAGTAAACTATGATTTGACATACCATAAACAACCAGATGTAATGAAAAATTATACAGATGCTAGTTGGATATATAGTAAAGATGATTCAATTAGTGAGTAGATATTCATTATAGGTGGCATTACATTATCATGGAGATCCAAGAAACAAACTTGCATAGCTCATTCCACTATGGAAACAAATTTTATAGTATTAGCAATTGTTGATAAATAAGTAAAATGAATTAAAAACTTCTATGAAATACAATTATAGCCTAAACCAATGCTTGCAATTTCTTTGCATTATGATAGTAAAGTTACACTGTTGAGAGCATGTAATGGTACATATAATAGAAAGTGTAAACATATTAGTCTAAGACATTCATATGTGAGACAACTTCTGAAAGATAGAGTAATTACATTGGAATATGCTCGATCAAAAAAAAAATTATTCAATCTTTTTACAAAAGGCCTTGCAAGGGATATGATCTGGAGGTCTTACAAAGGGATGGGATTAAAACCTATAAGTTAAGTTGACTATAATGAGAATCCAACCTATATATAGGTTCATTGGGAAAAATAAATCATAACATTCAACTTTATGCACTAAACAGAGAGATATAAAGATCTCTAATCCATCCATAGTGCAAGTCTGCATAGATAAGCAAGAGTGAGTAGTAATGCTCTTAATGTGTATATATTTATATAGATAAGTGTAAGTCATGCAGATACACTTCAGATACACTCACCTATGTAAGTTTGGAAGTGGAGCTGCTTCCTATGAGACTTTGGACTTAGTCTACTAGAGCACTTACTAAATAGGATAAGAGCACAAGACTGTTAAAAGTGTTGGCTATGCTTGAACACTTGTAAAGTAAGTTGTGTGTTCAATATGTCCGGCTTAGTTCAAAACTACGGTTACTAAATACCTCGATAAACTTTGATATATTTGGATTAAGTGTAGGTTTAAGTTTGTATACAATTACAAGTATGCACAATTTGTCCCTGCCCAAAAAGATTGAAAAACCAAAATTTCCTAAACTTTCAAAATAGTAGGGGATTATTGAATATTTTTCAAGTTTTGAGATTACGGATCAATCCGCACAGATCTATCCAACCCACTCTAGATCAATCCATACTAGCAGGATGGATTCGCATGGATAGATCCGAGACCACTTCAATCCATGCAGATCGATCTAAGACCTTTGTTGATCAATCCAAATGTGCGAAGTTCGAAAAATTGAACGTTATCTCTTTCTAAAAGGTGTCTGATGTGTCTATAGACACCAATTGATGACATATCACTATGGAATGGTGTTTTGGATGTCTATAGACGCTTCATAAGACTTCAAAAGACACCTATAAGAAATTTATAAATAAAAGAGAAATCTCAATACAAAACATTTGAATTTTCTATATCTTTCTGTTTTATTCTCTTTCTTTCTCAAATATTCTCTATAAACCTTTAAACCATTTTGCAATCATTTTTCTAGGCAATAGTTTAAAGTGTTCAAGAGTTGATCTCACAATGGTACAAATCACCAACCAACAATACAACCAAGTGTTGGACCCGTTTTATCCCAAAGACAAGCTTGCTGACTTGTTGTAGAGATAGTCTCTGCTCTTGATTAGGAACAGAATAGGGGCAAATATTGTATTAAGGAAAATGTGATCCGTGACTAAAGCATTTTTATTGATCATCCCTATAACCATCTCCTTTCAGATTCCATATTCTATTTTCCTAACGATATCTATAATTAGTTTGGTAGTTCCTCTAATAATGAATGAAACATTAAGATATTTTTTGGGAGAGGCAGCTAAAATCACAAACTGTAGAATACAGATGGGAGATGGGCCCCAAGACCTCTCTCAAAGATACTTTACAACTACCTATGCTAGGGAACATTGGCAATGTTTCCATCAATAATTAATTTTTCAAAAAACCAATTAGATGCCATATTCAGTGACTAATACCAACTAACAATTATTTTACTAGTCATTGAAGTTCAGTATATACTTATTTACATATGTATTTTGATGTTGTGTGTGTACGTGTGTCATGTACAATAATATATTACTAGATATTACATAGAACATACACCACCTTATATTTATATATAATATATATATTTGTGTTTTAATTAGTTGACATAATTAATAAGTTGAAACTTTGCCAAAATAATAATAAATTAAAAAAAAAAAAAAAAACTTAAAAAAGGGAATATAGTTCAGTCCTTTTTTTGTGATAAATTTAAGCATCAAATTCGCTCAAAACAAGAAGAATATACTCAGAGATCAAGATCTGCTCCAATCGTGAAGGGATGTGAGATTACCCAAGTTGTTGCGCTAGGGTGGGAGCTCCCAAAGCAAGCCAATATGGTTCCGTCCTCTGCTGTCTTACCAAATTTGGAAGGCAAATTAAGGTGCAACTTCATGAGCGAGCCTAACAAACTAAACATCTAATAGTGCGGAAGTTCCTTCATGAGTCGGAGTAGGGCATGCAATTTATGTGAAAATATTACGCACAATAGATGTGTTTTGGGCTTGTGGAGGGAAAGAGAAGTAGGGGAAACCGTCAAAGCTTGTGGGAGTTGGTTACAATCAGTTATTGAGACGAGAAGCGACGGTACGGGTCGGTGGCCTAGAGAAGTACGAGTAACTTAGCAATGAAGACCTAAGCTACACTAGCTAGTTACACTAGTTGATACTTTGCACTTTGGGCCCTTGTGCAATGAGCTTGTTCGGTTCGTCTGTGTTTGTTTTTATGAATCGGAGTTGTTAACTGTGTACCTGGGCCTTCTCTCTCTCTCTCTCTCTCTCCATTTTGTTTTTTGTTTTTTTTTTTGGTAAATTTCATTTTGTTATTTCTTTTCCTTTTTTTTCTTTTTTTCTTCCTTTACTGTTTGATTTGTCATATTAAAAAAAAAAAGAGAATATAATCCATGGCAGACTCCCTTATAATTAATATGTAACTGATATCTTAATACCTAATAAAAAAATAACAATTTGAGGAGCTAGATTAGTTCCATGTTTTCCAACTAATATTGGTAATCTATATTAATAGATTTTAGAATGTATCTATTATGCACACACAGATATAATAGTTACTGGCTCATGTTAGATAATTAAGACAGTATTAATGCTGTTTTTAGGTGCCACCTGAAATGTAATCATTTCATTTTTAAATTCCCTTAGCATTTGAATGCTTAAAGTGAAGCCAAAAATAAATAATAATAATAAATAAAAAACTCATTTCAAGTCACACTGATTTGCTTTTGTTAGAAGGTCATCTTAGGTTTGCACAAAATGAACATTTGTATCATTTTTTCTTTTGGGTAAACAGAACAAAATCATTTCTACCATTCATTCATTTTTAGGTGACAAATGGAGATGAGACCACTTTCAGGGTTTCGTGGGCATTAAGTAGTAGGGGTGGCAATTCGTGTTGGCAGGTTGGGTTTGCGTCTCGTCAAGAAAAACTTATAAGATTACATGGCTCAACCCAAAATCGACATATTTATTAATTGTGACCCAAAATACATTTACAGTCAACCCTAATCTTCGCATTGGGTTCATGGGCATCAAGTAGTGGGGGTGGCAATTCGTGTTGGCAGGTTGGGTTTGCATCGTGTCAAGAGATAAATTTATAAGACTATATGGCTCAACTCGAACTTGACACATTTATTAATTGTGACCCGAAACACGTTTACAATCAACCCTAATCTGCTTATTTCGCGTTGGGTTCGTATCGGATTTGCGGATTACATGGTAATTCATGCAATGGGTTAGATTCATATCAAGTTAGGGTTATATGACTATATGACTCAGCCCGAACCCAACCCATTTATTACTAGTGTCAAAGCAGGTTGACCGAAACACGTCTACATGTTGGATTCGTATCGGGTTCACGGGTCATGTCAAACATTGCCATCCCTAGCACTAAGATGCTAAGGAAAACCGAAATGAAATAGTTTTATTCAAGGAGCCAACCAAACACAATAAATATCACTTCTTTTGTAATAAAATCACCATATTTTAGTTCGTTGAAAAAGTAGAGAAAAAGATAAAAAGTTAAAAAGACAAGAAAGCCCAACTCTCCTACTTTTTCCAAATAAAAGGAGACTAAAAATAAATGTAAAGATGAAACTAAATACATCTCCAGTTCACCACCATTGTCCCATCCTTACATCACCCTTCATGCATCACTCCAGTAGGTTTGAGCAATCGTTTACTTGATTGATTAGTCAGAAGTAGTCTCTCAATTAAAAAATGTTGGTTGTAATTGTTTGCAAGTGAACCAAAGCATAAATGACGGTTACTAACATTCTTGTGTGACTTGCAAACGGAGAGGTTAGGCATTCTCTTTTCTTCATTTTTTTATGGGCTAGTTTCATATGCATTCCTTTTGATAGGTCAAGATGTCATATACTCATCTAGTAAGCTAGCCTCTATTTTAACCCTTCTTTGAGGTTATTTAATAGCAAATGAAGTATATTAAGAAAAATGTAATGTCTACAGAAAAATAGTTAACCAGTATGAACTTCTAAGCAGTTATATATAACTAAAATATATGGGACGAATATGACATACTTCTGCAACGAAGGGATATATGTTAAGGCCCGAGAATCCCAACTGCGGAAACTTAGGAGGTGGCTTAGAAGGGCTCCATGTGCTCCCCACATCTCCTCTTTATGTAGCAAATTTTAGTCCAAGGGCTCCTGTCCACTTGACAAAACCTCCCTCTAATTTCCCATCAAGAGGGTTTTCCCAACAATTCTTGTAAAGAAAATTACCCTGCCAAAGATCTCCCACTAATTTCCCTAACTTGTAAAGAAAAATTATCAAAGCTGCTTCGTAACAAAGTTGTTGAACACAACTACACAAGTTACTACAAAATACAGAAATCGCAACTGCCTTAATTTATGTTGAAAAGACCAAGATTCTCTAAAGGCTGTTTTTTGGATCCTCTGAGCCAAAACCAGTGCGGGAATTACCTGATTTATATTCGATTAGATTGACTTTGTCTACACCAAGATAATTACATTCTTTATCTTTCCAATCCAACTCCCACGACCAATAGTACTGAAAAACATCCACCTCAATTTGAGGAGTATGACCCTGAAGTGCAGGAATTACCTCATCATATTTGAACACTAAACCACAGAAGTTCAAAGTCAGAGGATTCAAACGCAGCCTCCTTCAGCTGAAAATAGCATAAGTGAAAACATTTTTGGCCTCTTCATCATAAAAACATGACTTGATGTAAGTATCTGCAATTTATTTCCGAACTTTGGGATAGCTTTAGTTAAACATGTTATTTGCAACGTAGCCTGTGGTCATTTTAGGACAATTCTATAAAATTACACAAGCTAATACATGGAAAAGATAAGAACTGAGGAAAAATATAATATAAACTGGAGAATAGACCAGGGTTTAAGCAATGAGATTCATTTGGAAAAGGGCAAAAAAAGAATAAGAAAAGAAGAGAGAGAAATGGGTGAGTTGCAGTGTAGAAAACCTTACCGTAGACTCACTTAGCAATTAGGTCTTTTGTTGGTCGAAAACTCACTAACCAAGAAAAACCAGTGGTATCTATCCCTGATAGATTAGTGCATATAACAAGAGAACTTTTATTAATTCATAACAAAATAAGAGGTACTTATAGAGGAGCTGTATAGGTGCCTTAAGAAATCCCTTTGCTAATCAAATTTGACCTACCTAATTAGATCTAACTTCGATCCCAACCTAGACACAAAACTGAACTTCTAAAACAAATAGAAAAAATAAATAAATCAGTTACATATTTTGCTGGTTCTTTTGGAACAGGTTCAGGTTTGCGCTTCGTGACTTCTAAAACTTGTCTCATTAAGGGTAGGCTTCCGAAACTGAGTGTTTTATGTAGGTCCCCAGCCCTACCCCCCACTCCAAAATAATAATAATAATAAAACAATAAAATAAAATAATAACAACAACAACAACAACAATAATTATTATTATTATTATTATTATTATTATTATTATTATTCAACATGGATTACATAACGACAAGGTATCTTTTATAGAAAACACCATGATTTCCCCTTGCAATAACTCATTTATTAGGTTAATTGGCACACCAATAGCAAGTAAATTTGTTGCTTACGTGGTTACCAAAAAATTCACTGCTTGCTATATATATATATATTCATTACAATTCTTGCTTTCGCTTCATGCCCCATTTTACCCTTCCCCTTCTGGTACGGGGCATCCCAAGCCAATGACTTTAGGCATGGATGATGATGTTAGGATGATTGAGTGGCAAGACTAGGAAAGAACCATAAATGAATTTATTCCTGGGGAACTTAAGGTCAGCCCCACTTGGGGACAAGATGAAGGAATGTGACCTAGATGTTTCAGTCGTGTGTGGTAAAGACTAATTACTTACTGAAAACAAATGAAGACTAATTGTTGCATCACTGAAATGAGTGTTTGGTAGAGTTGAAGGCTGGACAAAGGGAAGGCCAAAAAGAACGAGGATAGATTAGTGAGAAAAGGCTTAACGGCTTACAATTTAACAAAATATCTGGCCCAAGATCGAGCAGAATGGCAGAACATGAATCGTGCTGCCAACCCAAAGAGTTGGGATAAGGCTAGTTTAGTTGAGTCATCAAAGAGTACTAGAAATTTAATGTCAGAAATGGAGTACTAGGTCGTTGTCTCTGATAATGTGTCAACTGTCAACAGATTAGGTAAACTTGAGCCACTCAATACCACGTCATAAGTACTGAGACAACTTATTAAATCCTGGCCTGGATTAGATTTACTTAACTAATGGCCCAAATTAGGTTATTTCTGGATTTGAGGCTTTAAAAGCCAGTGGTGACTCCACTACTTAAAACTAGATTTTGGATCACAGTTCTTCAGAACTGCAAAACTAGCATACAAAAAACAATATTGATTTCCAAGAATGTGTGAAGATTTTTATCTGCAAACTTAAGTGAGAGTCAATAAATTATAAGCATGAGAATGAAGACATGTACATCGTGCTCAGGGAGGAAAACAGAATCAAAGATTAAAGGCGCACCTGTCTTTTTCAATCCATTACCGATTCAAAAGAAATTCCTGTTCCACTAGGATGTCAATAGGTCATTAACCAAAGAAATAATGCAGTGATGCAAAACTGGACGTGCACTTCAAGTCAGTATCATAAGAGTACAGACGAGGGACAACTTACATGAATATGTACCACAAATAATATAAAATTTTCATTTCAATAACTTTCCCACCTTACATTTGTACAACCAGTTGTGAATCCTGAATTTTATTCCACAGAAATGTTCAACAAGGCTGATTCACCAATCTACTCCCTGTAAAAATGCCAGATAAAATGTGTCAGTATTCTAAATTGAAACAGCAGGGTGCCATGTGTAGAACCACATTTACCTTTGCTAGACAATCACATGAATCTTCACTAACCATCAGAAACAAGACACATTTCCCTGTGATGTGATGACTGTCATAAAATGAATATCTATGAGAGAGATATTCATGCTGCGACCGGCCCCTGGACTAGGCAAATGAATCGAGACCAGGGGGTACCATCTATAATATTATCCAACCTTGTTAGCTGGATACTTCAAAATGGATACCATGTCTCTGTCGGATACCTCAATTTTAAGTGCAAATGTCAAATCCTTTTCATAAGTGGATTTGTCCTTGGTGTATCTGGTTAACATGGTATCCAATCATAAAAATGTGCCAGCTTCAGATAAACATCATACATTCCAGAAATAGAGGGGTATGGTGAGGATACTTCCAATGTCTTCATCCATGAGACACTGTAACAAAAGAATTCTAATTTTTCATCAAGAATCAAAAGGTCTATTGAAGCTATTAAAAAAACGCCTATTAAAACTTAGGAACGAATTATCGAATATCTAAAATTTATACATGCAGTAGAAACCTAATTTATGTCATTTTATTTTCTAATAAGAGAAGGAAACGTCATTTAGAAAGGAAAATAATTGGAGGGATTACAAAATTATGAGAAACTGGATGCTAGAACATTACAGAGCAGAAGCATCAACCCAATGATATCATTCGATGTAGAGAATAACTCTGTACGACGGAAATTTTCCATCCCTTTACAGCGAATAACCCCAAAATGGATCAATTCCCATTAAGATTAAATTATCCACCAACTAACACAGCTATCCATAAGAATTAGATCTTATTATAAAATAGGTGGTACTAGACCTGTTTCCAAGGGGAAGGCAGATGCCTCTTGACTGTTGGACAACTCAGAGAAAGATTGAACCAAAAATACCACTCAGGTGCATTCACAATTGTCTACTGTCCTTTTTGTTATGCTGAATATGATGTGTTCAAGAGTCAAGTAACTCTGTCAAGGGCGTGATTCCCTAATCATTCAATGGTACTCTAAGAAGTGGCTGCCAGATGACTGTACCTTGGTTGAATTCTATATAATCTGAAACCCTCACTCTTCTGTTGTTTGCAACTCTAAAAATGCCTAGAAAGCTAATCCTCAACAATGCACTGCCACACCATTGATCTTCCTAGAATAGGATTAATGTTTCCATTTCCCACTTTAAGGATGATGCCTGATGTGGACATCATGCCTAAAAGGGGTACACTTCAGGGTATATCAGAGGAGGAGGAAAAGCACCTCATGCTATGGTTTGAGTAGGTGGTCCCCACTTTTTGGACACGTAGCAGCTTACGGAGCATTGGAGAGATGATTCTTGGACACTTGGAGGCTTATCACAGCCATGTGTCACTTTATTTTCTGTTTTGATTCATTATTAGACCATTTGCTTAGGCTTTTATTTATATGTACATTTTTTTAAAGGTGTAATGGGGATTTATTCAAGTGTTAGGGGTAATTATGGGTTGAATTGTTTAGAGAGGGGTTTTGATGAGGACATCTTGCCACGTGACAGGTTCAAAGTGTACCAGTGTCGGAGGAGGGTTCCAGTGAGTCTTTACATGGATTAGTAGCTATTCGGAGTCCATTGCTTTGGTTGGAGACCGATTCCAAGGAGTTTCGGCGATTTTTTAGGCATGTGAAGCCATTTACCCATGAGAGTGGGACCACATGTGAACATCAACGAAGGACATGTGATGTAGGATACAATGCGGAACACTTCAAATCATTAAATAGCAACCCAGGAATAAAATCTAGAATTTTCGGTGTAGGGACAAATCCATAATTTTCTAGAAAGTAAAATTATGAAAATACCCCTGCTGTGTCTCCGAAAATTCCGAAATTCTGGGGTTATGCAATGCAGATATTCAGGGTGCTCACATAAAAATTTCATAAATTTCTGAGCCTTCTAGTTATTTTTCCCAGAAAATCCTCAAATCGGCTAGGCCCAAATTCCACATAAATTTAAAGAATCAAGCACTTATTCGATTTCAGTCAAGCTTTCAAAGAGCAGTGCTTACCTCATAAAGAAGCCTCAAATACTTCTTAGAAAGTGTAGGAATCTACCAAAATCCTGCTCCAAAGTACACAAAAAAAATCAACAAAACCTGCTATAAAAGTAGGTGCCGTCTGGCTTGTGTTAGGGCTCTCTCTATTGAGTAGGGGGGAGTCTGTAGAGATGGGAGATGGGTCCAGGTGGGTCACTCAAGGGTTGTGGATAACCTGGTGGAAGGGTTTTCCCAAAGGTGATGTAGTTAGGGTAGGGTGATGATGTGATTCAATTAAGATTATGTTTCTGCAGAAAATTCTGATGAAGAAAAGAAGGGAAGAAAGAGAAGGATAAGAAAATAGAGAGAAGGAATAAAGAAGAAGAACAATAGTAAAAGAAAAGAAGAAGATGAAAGGAAAGATGAGGGAAGAAGGGGATGAGTGGGGTAGGAGAAAGAGAGAATAGAGAGAATATAGGGGAGTCCACAACTTCAACCAAAGAGGAGATAGGTAGGGTCGCAACCCAAAAACACCAAACGTGCTTTGCAATTTTAAATCAATATTCAACTGAATTTTATTCATGCATTGACCTTTTAAATAGGGATTACAACTCAAAAAAAAAACTCCTAAAAAAACTAAAATCTCATAAATCTAGGCTTCTAAAAACTAGGACTTTGGTTGCCACTTTTACTAAACTTGCTGACCAAGCAAGTGGACCCCACATGAGTCTAAGATCTTCAAAATATGTTAGAAAACTCTTAGCTCACATTTTGGTAAGGTGAACCCCACCAAATATTTTTGTAAATCACATAATTTTGGGGATTTGCGATGGCTGTCGTACAGCCTTTATGTGGGCCTCATAGGGTCAAATTTTAAAGTTCAAAAAGGACTCAAACCTTTTACATGATCAGCAGTCTTGTGAGCCCTATTCTCTAAAATTCTAACATAATTTTTTTTTTCAATAAGTTCTAACATAAAAAAATAACTAATAAAACTCACCTAAAAGCTCTTGAAGTCTTGGCAATATTTTGCCTTTTTCTTACTTCTCTAATGCAACAAAACATTAAAAAACAAGAAAATTACAGTCTTGAATCTGGCCCTTTTCTGGTGTGACACATAGACTAGGCTAAAAAGTTGTCCGCATCAACATTTGGCTTTATTTTGTTTCATGTTTTAGAGCTTTCTTTACTGTTTTTACAGCAAATTTTATGTTTTTAGGCTTTTTCCCCATGTAGGGGCATAAATATAATTTTTCAGTTTTTAGGGATTTAGTTGCAAAATCAGGGAATTAATCCCTTTTTAGAGTTGTCCGTGTACTACTAGAGTAGCTGACTAATAGTTTGAGTTTGAGTTAGATTTTGTTTTCTATTTTGAGTCCTATTGTAAGTTGGTTTTAAAATTTTATTATAAATAAAGAGGGAAGTAGTGGTCAAGTACCAAATATACACAACCAAAAAAATTTAGTTTTGAAGCTATAAAGCTCTTCTCTCTCAGTCGGCTGCTTGCTTGTTTGCTTGCTTGGGGTTCTTCTCTTTGCTACCTACAAAGAGGTAAGAGTTGGTGATTTCTCTTACAAGTACGGGTGGGCATGGACCGGGCCGGCCTGAGCCTGGCCCTCAAATTGGCATGGTTCAAAAAGGCGGAATCGGAGTCGGAATTGGCCATGGCCGATCCCGATCCAATTTTGAGTCAGATCGGCTGATCCAACTCAGAATCGGCTGATCCATTTCAAAAATTAAAAAAAAAAAAAAAAATCCTAAAAAACATGAGAAAACTATTAGAAGAAAAAAAAGAGAAAAAATCGGTCTTTTTGGCATGTTCTTTGAATATTTAATGTACCAAAAAACGCATACGAAATATGAAACAAATAACTAATAA
>JAOXJP010247800.1:0-22368 GCA_025762735.1 Platanus orientalis
GATATATATATATATATATATATATATATAGAGAGAGAGAGAGAGAGAGAGAGAGAGCGAGATGCAACACATATGGCTACCTTCATTGTCATTTATCACAATTAAACCAGCTGCACCTCCTGATTGTGCAACTTGTGCCTTAGCAGTGAAGACACAATCTCCACGGGTAGACAAGGCAATGGCATTGGATAACTGCAGCAGAGAGTTTTTTTTAAGACAAGAAGTAGTAGTTAAGAATGTAAGTACATGAGTCAAGGGTAAAGAAATGACAAGATAGAAGATTAGAGACAGTATAGTCATAAACTAATCATGACAGATATAAATAGACTAATCTAGAAAAATAATACTTTTAATTGATGCCATGAAGACTTGCATAAAAGCATTGGAACTATCTTAAATTGAACACCTAGGGTAAGGAAAATTTCAACACCTTACTCTACAGATAGACATTAATTCCATCATTATCTAGAATCTGAAAAACGGGAAAAGAGTCCTCGATGAAATCATTAAACTTGCTAACAAATTGGTCAATTAAATTCTAAAGAATAACTTGAGATGAAGAATTGTCTTTGAAGTTTGAACAGGTACTTAATAGAGTATAAAGCCAATTTGGATAGAAGTGATTATTGAGTTAGAGTAGTTATGAGTTCTTACCATAGATCAACTTACCTAAGATATGCCCAGATAGGATAAGGATCCTAATTAGGAGAGTTGGTTAGTTCACTGTTAACAGACTGATCCAATCTGCAATCCTGATCTGACCAACTAAACCTTTCTTATCACCACCTATCCAAAATTCCACATTGGATCAACTGATCCGATCCAAGTTTGGATAGGTGTCAGCCCCCAATCCCAATCTTTGAAACTATGGGTGCACCACTGTTAACAGAAACTAAACAACTCTCCCAAAACCTTAAGGTGTTAGGAGAGACATAAATTAAAATACTTCAACACCCCCCCCCCTCTGGAGGAACACTATTCTCTGCTAGGAACACACTCAGGAAGCCAGGTGTGAGTCCACACAATACTTACACACGCGCACACACTACATCAGGGAAAAGACTTCCACCAGGATTCGAACTCACGACCCGATTTCGCTTTGATACCATGTTAATAGTAAAGTAAAAAACTCTCCTAACACCTTAAGGACTTAAATATTGTTGAATGATTGAAGAAGTTTAGGATTAGAACAAAGGAAAAGAAAGAAGAAGAAAAGAAAAGAAAAAAGGAGAGGAGAAAATTAGGAATCATGTTTGAGAAAGTTTCTTTCTCCACATTTAAATATTTATTTTATTAAATGGGGTGGTATACTGTATAGTAGACAAAATAAGCTATATGTACAAATACATAAAGTCCCCAATATACCCTCAACAATACATAGACTTCTACATTCCCCCTCAAGCTAGGGAATAGATGTCAATCATTCCTAGGTTGCAAACAACCTTACTAAAGCTAGGCCCACTTAAACTTTTCGTCAAAATATCTACAAGTTGATCTCCTGCCTTGATAAAGGGAGTGCAAATATAACCACACTAGAGCTACTCCTCAATGAAATGACGATCCACCACAATATGTTTTGTTCGGTCATGCTAGACCGGATTATGAGTGATGCTTATAGTTGCATTATTGTCACAATACAATGACATAGGACGTACCACTAGAAATCCCAACTCTGCCAGAAGCATTTTCAGCTATAAAAGTTCACACACACCTTGTGCCATGTATCGAAACTCAGCTTCTGCGCTAAAGCAGGCAACCACTGCTTGTTTTTTACACCTAGTAACCAAATTTCATCCCACAAATGTACAATAGCATCCGTATATGCTTCAACTCAGAGACGTCCATGAGAAATATAAAATATGCATTTCGTTGAATACCCTTTTAAATACCTAGAAATCCGATAAGTGGCTTCCATGTGAGCAACAGTAAAAGCATGCATGAACTGACTAACTAAATTGATGGCGTAGGCAATATCAGATCTAGTCAAAGATAGATATATAAGTATTCCCACCAAACATTGACATTTGCCTGCATCAATAATAGTAAAGTCTTCCATCTTGATCATCTCAAGTTTGTGATTCAGATCTATAGATATAGTGGCTAGTTTGCATCCTATCATTCCAATTTCCTTTAAGAGGTCAAGAACATACCTTCTTTGGAAGAGGAAAATGCCTTTCAGAGACCTTGCTACCTCAATGCCCAAGAAGGATTTGAGTAGACTCAAATCTTTGATTTTGAACTCCTTGGCTAACTGTGTCTTTAGGTCCTTTATTTATTTTGCATCATTGACCGTAACCACTATATCGTCAAAATAAACTATCAAAGTTGTTACTTTTCCCTTGTCATGCTTCACAAAAGTGTGATCACTTTGGCACTAAGCATAGCTACTTTTAACCATATAGCTAATCTGAACTTCTCGAACCAGGCTCTTGGTGATTGCTTTAAGCCAGATAAAAGCCTTTATGAATTTATGTACTTTCCCTTCAGTTCTTGTATATTGAAACCAGATGAAGGCTTCATAAAAACTTCATCTTCAAGGTCCTCATGCAAGAAAGCATTTTTCACATAAAATTGCTATAAAAGCCGCTTTTGAGAGGCAGCCAATGAGATAAGTACCCTAACTGAATTCATTTGGAAACAAGTGCAAATGTTTCTTAGTAGTCTATCCCATATGTATGTGTGTACCCCTTAGCAACTAGTCTTGTCTTATATCTTTCAACAGTACCATCAACTCGATACTTGATAGTGAATACCCACTTACACCCAACAAGTTCCTTGTTATAGGTAAATCAATCATTTCTCATTTATTATTCTTTTCAAGAGCTCTCATTTTTCCTCCATTACAACTTTTCATTTAGGTTGTCAAAGAGTCTCTGATACACTGTAAGGCACAGACACAAAAGATAAACCAAAGTTTAAAACACAAAAGGAATGAGACAAATGACAATATGAAATAAAAATAGAAATTAGGTGATGAGTACAAGATCTTACACTCTTACGAATAGCAATAAGGACATCTATATCATACAAAGAAATAACACAAGAAGGAACAGAGGGAACAAAAGATAAGACAATTGTAACACCCCGCAGTAAAATCATAAGAATTTATTTACAAACTATACACCATTAGAAAACTCTAGGAGTCTACTTTCCAACGAAACAAACGGTGTACAATTTGGAGTTTCCTAGAGAAAGTTAAGATAGTTTTCGTAAAAAGTGTTTGAGCTGGAAAAGGATTCGGAAAATCCACAGTCCGAGCGGTCGAAACAAGAGAGTCTGAGTGCTCGAAGGAAGATCCAAACGGTCAAAACGGGGGAATCCAAACGCTCGAGAAAAGGTCCGAGCAATCAAATCGCACGAACAAAATTTTCTAAAATTTTGGAAACTTTTGTTTTTTATGAGGTTAGGGTTTCTATTTTCCTTAGGATTCTTGTAGAACCTATATAAACAATAGAACTCGTCCAAATTTGATACACAAACATAAAGAAAGAGGAAAAGAGGAAGAACAAGGAGAAAAAACTAGGGTTTGAAGGATTTTAGGCTTTTTTATAAAGAACTTGAAGTTTAAGAATGATTTTCGATTTTAAATCAACACGTAAACTTGTATATTATACTTCATTTTCAATCTTATTAGGTTCTTAGAATACCTTGAATCATGTTTTGTAAACAATTATATATGTTATACTTCGGTTTTTAATCCCTTTATGTTCTTAGAATGTTTATTTTGAAAGGAAAATCATGTTTGGTAATTAACTAGTCATATTATGTTTTGTTTTAAATTCTTAGATTATTAGATTCATGTTCAATCTATGATTTGCATGGAAATCAATGTTTTGCAAAACTTTCTTTGATATAAATGCTAGAATAGACTATGTTTTAAAAGGCAAGGTTTTCCAAACGAATTTTCAAAGGGATTTTCAATGAAATCTGTTTGAGAGGATTACTTAAACGATTTTACAGAACTTAAGTGTTTATAAATTTGTATTAAGGTTTGTGTCAATGTCTTGATGCAGCTCTAAGTTCATGTTTCGGAAAAAGGGATTTTTCAGCAAGTTTAATAAATTATAGATTTTTAAAAGAGATATATTCAAAGGATAATTTTGATATAATTCCTATAAGCAAGTGTTTAAATTTGTTTTCTGAAATCTATAGTTAAATGTGCCTTAGGTGTGTCAGACTTCTTGTTTTCTTTTTGCCTCAAAGTGATATTAATTGTTAGAAGTATGTAATCCTTGTTCTGAAAGAATTTGATTTGATATGCATTGATATTTGTTTAATTTCTCTATGGAAAACAAATTTGTTTTGAAAGATTATATTTTTTCTATTATGTTTTGAATAAGCTAGGAGACCACGTTGTAGGTTAGCCTTAGGGTTCGAAGACCTTTTTGGGTTCAAAGACCTTTGTGGGTTGTACGTGAAGTATATGGTCAGTATATGTTCAAATGTGTATTTATTTATAGGAGGAGTTATCCTACATGCATTTAGTTATGAGAGGAGCTATCCTACATGCATTTAGTTTTGGGAGGAGATATCCCATAGGTGTATCCCCTCACCGGGATTATAATAGGTACGATCAGGTACTCCCATCAATAGGTGAATCAGTTTTGTTATTTTGATCCCTCGCCACTGGGGCTAGACAGTGGTATCCCCTCACCAGGATTATAATAGGTTCAATCAGGTATCCCACTCACCAGATCACATAACATAATAAATGCGATCAAGTACCCAATCACTAAATCATATCTGCATGTGTGGTATATATGCTTACTTACGAGTTTGTCACACTTTTAGAGTTGACATTGTTTTTCAGATGATGACGAAGCAAGATAGTACAGTGTTGAAGATGCATAGAGCGAGGCATTGGAGTTAAAATTTAGAGTCGTTATTTATGATTTTAGATATTTGAAACATTTTGTTATTCAGTTCAGTTATTTGTTTTAGACTTTTACCTTTAGAGACAGATTTATTGTGGTTGAATTATGTAGATGTTATGGGTTATTGTTGGTTTATTTTTATGGGATATTCATCAGTTATGGGATTTTAGTTATTTGGAGACTTTAGTTATTTATTGATTTTATTCAGTTGAAATGTTAGACTATGGATTTGCTTAGAATATTAGACCATGTATGGATGAAATAGAATGTCAGACCTTTCTATAGTTCTAAAATGGTGATGAATGTTTAGATGTTTAATTCCACTATATATGTGTTATGTGTGTGAATGAAAAAAAAAATGAATGATTTGTAAAGGAAGAAATCCGAATGTCACACTTTCAAATTCATAGCCCAATAGGCATGGGTTTCGGGGCGTGACATCAATACCTGTATCAAAAGATGGACCTTAGAGTGCTCTTGACAGGAAGGTTGAGAAGTAAGCTAATCTTTACCTTTGTCTTTGTTCTGTCTTAAGTACACTTGTAATTCTTTCTCCCTCTTGGCACCAACATCAACAGATTTAGGACCACATCTATCAAAAAAGAAAAACAAAACAGGAACGGATATACAAAAGATGACTACTCTATGCTAAAACTCTCTCCCTGAAGAAAGGTCTTCTATACAGAAAATAAGGGGATGGACTCAAAGAAACTAACATTCCGTTATATAAGACGTCTACAAGAAGCAGGGGTAGCACTTATATCCTTTCTTATTCGCAGTATAGCCAAGGAAAATGCTTATTTGCAACATAGCCAAGGAAAATGCACTTAAGTTCTTTAAGATCTAGCCTTATGCAATCAGACTTGGACATATGGACAAAGTAGATACAAATAAAAATCTTTGGTGGAAGTGGAAACAAATGGGAAGGCAAGGAAAGAAGATCAAGAGGAATCTGAAAATTCAACACATGAGATGGTAAATGATTCATCAAAAAAGTTGTTGTTTGTACTACATCAAACCAGAAAGTCTTAGGTACATTCATGGTAAACATGAGTGTCCAAGTTAATTCAAGTAAATGATGATTCTTGTGTTTAGCTACACCATTATGTTTTGGTGTGCCAAGAAAAGTAGTCTGGTGAATAATACCAAACTCATCAAAAACTAAAGAAAGCACCCCAATAAATACTCTCCCTCATTATTAGAACGAAAAATGCACACCTTCTTGTCAAACTGGGTAGACACCATGCAAACAAAGGATTTAACTCTAAAAAACACATCACTTTTTTCCTTGAATTGATAAACCCAAGTTGCTCTAGAATATTCATCAACAAATGTAACAAACATAACAAAGTAACTTAATCCAAATAAAGAGACAGTTGGGGCAGGTCCCCGCACATCAGAATGCACAAGATAAAAAGGAATTGAATTTCTTTTATTACTAATAAGATAAACTAATCGACAATGTTTTGCAAGCTCACATGAATCACAAAGATACTTAGAAGAAAAATACAACTTAGGAAACATCTTATGTAATAAAGAAAAAGAAAGATGGTCTAATCTATTTTGTCATTACATAAAATCCTCATAACTTATTTTAATAGTACTGTGCTGCAACATAAGGACTTGTTGAATAAGAGAGGCCACGGGTATGAGGTGTCCAACAACTACAATCTATCTTTCTCAAACCCCCTACCAATCGGCCTCCTCATCTGAAAATCTTGAAAAATACAATAAGAAGGAAAAAATGTAGCACTACAATTAAGGGATTTAGTGATTGAACTAATAGACAAAAGGTTAAGAGAAAAATTGGGAAAATAAAACACAAAAGATAAATGCATTGGACTCGCTATTACAATACCTTTCCCAGCAATGGAGGAATAACATGTATCAGCAATACAGACCTTATCCCTCCTAGAACACATATGATACGAAGAAAATACAGATGACATACCAGTCATGTGATGGGGGAAAAAATTAGGTGAGAATGAATTTCAGAGAACCGTGAAAACGGCACCAGGGTGCAGACATATCAGCGTTGAAAAGTGATAAGCACCCCCCAAAAGTTGTAAATCACTTTTCGGTGCTGATGCGTCAACCCCCCTGGCACCATTTTCACGGTTCTCACGAAATTCATTTGCACATAATTCGGGCCCTGTGATGGGAGGCTCCAGAATCAATAATCCAGGAGCTGGAATGATCGAGGGATACACTAAGCATGGACATAGAGGTACCTGAGTGTGCGAAAGTGGAGGTGGAAGTAGTTACAAGAGTCTAGCTGAGCCACAAATCGATGAAACGTATCAATCTCCTCACGGGACACAATACCTTCAAGAGTTAGGATTGCTAGTATAGGCCAAAACTGGTTCAGAAGCTGGAGTGGAAGTGATTGAATGTGCCCTAGGTCGACTGCCACCAAAATGACCACCCCCACGGCCACAGGAAAAAGAACATGACAAAGTATCTGTAGGATGTCCATGAAGATCCTAGCATGTGTCCTTAGTGTGTTGCAAATAGCCATAATGTTCACATTTCAATTTGTCTCTCTCATAGGATGTACCACCAAACCTGCCACCCCACGACCATGCATACCACTGCCTCCACAACCACCCCATTGAGAAGAAACCAAAGCATATCTTTTAACCATAGTAACCTAACTCATGGTGCTATGCTTCTTCTCTTCACGATGCAAGTAAGCATAGACCTCATTAAGAGAATAGAGTGGCTCCTTGCCAATAATGTTCACTCGGACCTACTCAAAATCAAGATGTAAACCAACCACGAGCTCATAGATACAAAACTCCTCAACATGTCGGGCATAAGCAACAATGTCCTCCTGACAGTTAGAAAGGAAGCCAAGATAGTGATCAATCACTTCCCACATCTGTTTCAAATTATAATAATATTTACCCAAAGGTAAATTTTCTTGCTTCAATTGTGAGATGGCCTGTTTTAATTCATAAACCTTGCATGTATTCCCACTTCAGAATATGTTTGGGACACAGAATCCCAAATTTGCTTTGCCGTCTTAAGGAAGAGGTGCTGACGGCTAAATTCAGGCTTCATGGAATGAAGAAACCAAGACATCATAGTGGTATCATCCGTCTTTCATTTGTGATACTTTGGATCCTTAATATTGGGGATCGGCATATCATCAAGAATGTACTCCTTATCTTTACCACTAATACAGAGGAGGACTAACTGAGACCAAGCCAGATAATTGGTCCCATCAAACTTAACCGTGTAATCTAAGATTGGGAACATCAATAGGATTGATGCCCATGTTATTATCAATAGCCCAAGACGGATTAGATGTCTCACTAATGTCAGACATAATTGTATATACACATCGGCAACAAAGAATAACACCACTCCACATCAAGCCACAACCAGCTGGTGCCACTAATAATTGCATTATTATCTTAATTCCAATAGGCATTATTGCATTTCTTTTATGTGTATTTTTATATTTATACGTAAATTATGTATCTTCTCTTGTAAGAACTTAAGAGAAGCCCAATTGGAGGTTGAATAACAAAGCTTACCCATGGAGATAAAGTCAAAAGATGATGGAGGTCAACACCAACCAATTTAATCAAGTGAAGATCAAGCATCCAAGGGAATTTAAGGGTCAAGATTAATAGAGAAGGATGATTGAAGATTGGATCAACTCAATCATGGCTCAACCAAGTCAAAAACGTGTGGAGCCCGCATAAAAGAATATCTTCACTCTAAGCCTAAATTGGAAAAAACGCTAAAAAGAAGGTTTTGAGTCACTTTGGGTATTTGGGTCTCAACTTTCAACTCAAATCATATTGAGGCAAGGTTAGATGCGTTAGAAAGAAGATTTAATGATCAACAATTTTATATTTCACGACGATTCCTAGATCCTAGGGATTTAAGGGTCAAAAATATAATGGAAGTTCGAGCAAATTTGGAATGACGAAAAATTTAGAAAGTTTATGGATCTTCTACTCTCACATACTCCTTTCATATATTAAAAGAGTAAGGAATAAAAGAATACGTACAGGAGTAAACATATCTACAAGCATACCCTTATATAGTACAAAGATATATATACCCTTACATGAATGTACCCATATACTCCTTTACACATCAACACTCCTCATCAAGTTGGTATGTAGATTTATGCATACCAAGCTTGCCAACAAACTTGTTAAAACTAGGACTACATAGGCATTTGGTGAACAAGTAGGCCAATAAGTCTTCAATCCTCACAAAGTGATCGCATATCTACTTAGTTTGTAGCTTCTCCTTGATGAAGTGTCTGTCAACCTCAAAGTGCATGGTCTTATCATGTTGAACGGGATTGTAAGCATACTGATCGCAGTGTTATTGTCATAATACAAACTGATGCGGAAAACATTAAGAGGCTACTTTGCGTGCCACCCCACAAGAGAGCTAGATTCAAGCATGACCATTATGTGGGTTGTTTTAGGGTTTTTTAGGGATTGGGATATCAATGTAGGAAGGCTTTTAAGCCATGGGTATTTAGAGAATTTTATGCATAAGGGTATTTTTGTAATAAGGCATTAATGCAAAGGGTAGTTTAGGTATTTTATGGCTGGTCAACAGCCTTGTGTTTTTCTGTCCTTTAATGGGTCAAAAGGTCAATATGTGGGGCCTACTTGGTAGTTTTAGTTTTAGTTTACCAAGAGTCCAAACTAGTTTAGGTGTTTATAATTTTGATCTTTCTAATTTTTGAGATTTAGAGTCTTGTCACACGACTTGAATTTGTCCACACTGGATTAATGAAATAAAAACTGGGTTTTTCCCTCCCTTCTCATGGTTGTAGCTGTGTGAAACCCTAGGGGTTGTAGCCTATAGTTCTTCCACCTCCAAATCAGTTGTAGCTGTTGGGTTTCTTCTTCTTTCCCCTTCTTTCTTCTTCTCTTTCTTCTTTTTCTTCGTTCTTCTTTCTACTTCATTCCCATTCTGTTGCTGTCTCTACAGTCCCACTAGATTGGGCAAATCATCAAGATGTGAAGACTTGAATCTGCTAGAATCCTGAGTCATACCAGGCCATACCCCATCACATATGGCTGAGGTAATTTCAGAGTCATATTTCAGTCACAATCAGCCCCTCCTAAACTAGGTATTTCTGTTTTCTTCTTGTGGAGGTTCCATCTATCTATGTATTATCAAATCCCTCAAAACCCCTGTAAATATATTTAAGTTCTGTTCTGCTGAACTTTCTGTTGATTTAACTCTAGGCATTAAAACTGAGTTTCTGAAATTCTAGGTTATTCTCTGTCAAAATCGCCCCTATCAAAATAGTCCTCTTTTGATTCTTTTATTTAGGGTTTTATTCACCTATTTGTTGTTCATCTAAAACCCTAAATTCCTTTTGAAGCCTTGCTGTTTTGATGGTTTTCTTTGAACATAACCTTATTTCTGGACTGGTTCTTATGCAGAATGAATAAGGTAGACTATTCTTTATATAATTCTATATACCTATAATTTTCTGATTGACCTCAAAATTTGCATGCATGTCACTAGTATACCCATCTAATACTCCACAAAATTTCATACCCATTTGACAACTTGTCAGGGGTATTTTGGTCATTTCACACATGTTACCCAGATCTTCCAAAATATGACCCGGCAATGTTCCCACGCCTTTTTCTCCACCTTCTCTTCTCCAGTCCTGAAATTCTGCATTTTAATTGTCAACTCTTTTCTCTAACTTTCCGTGAAATCTGAGATTCGTTGGGTAACCCCAAAGTTTTTTCTTGATAGCCTAAGTCCGTCCCTTAACTCTCTTCTAAAGTTGAGGTAATTTGGGTGTTCCTAACTCTATTCTTGATCATCTAAATTCTGTCCAAGACTCCCGCAACATATTTTGCGTCCACAACAGCAGGAGTTACCAGCCCTTGGCTGTCCCGCACTAAATTTTGGTACCAAAGCTTTCATCCTGCACCACACACTCATAGGACCTTGGGAGCAAAATCTCAACTCTCTCAAGAGGCCATGAATCCACAAGATCTCACAAATCCGATGTGTCATAACTCCAAACTCCACTTCTGCACTTAATCTTGCTATAACTACTTGTTTCCTGCTTTGCCATGTAACAAGTGTACTTCCCTTTAAGGTACAATAGCCTGACGTAGATCTCCTATCAGACACAAACCAGCCCAAACTGTATCTTTTAAGACTTCAATCTGGAGATCCTTCTGCTTGACATACAAGAGCATTGGCCTACTCTTCTTCAAATATCGAACAATACAGTATGTTGCTTCAAGATGCTTCGTAGTGGGAGTATGCATAAACTAACTAACAACCCTAACAAGCATAAGAAATATCAGGCCTACTCAGGGTCAAATAGATAAACGACTCTTCTTCAAATATCGAACAATACAGTATGTTATGCATAAACTGACTAACAACCCTAACAGCATAAGAAATGTCAGGCCTACTCAGGGTCAAATAGATCAACTTTCCACCAATCTCTAATAACAACCTATATCAATAAGTTGATTACCTTACCTTTACTTGAAAACAGTGGTTAGACTCAATGGGAATCTTAAGAGGACCTGAGTCTCTATTATGATAATAAGGCTGCCATAAGCATTACGCATGATCTTATGCAACATGGTAGAACCAAACATGTGGAAATAGATTGGCATTTCATCAAAAAGCATCTTAAGTCAGGATGTATATATACACCATTCATTCAGACCAAGCATCAGCTCACGGATGTATTCACCAAAGGGCTGAGTAGTGCTCAGTTCTCATATCTTGTTGATAAAAGCTAGGAATGCTGAATATCTATTCTCTAGCTTGAGGGGGAGTGCTGGTATATTTGTATGAAGGTTATTTATGTCACACTATTCTTATATACCTATACATGTATATTCATCAAAGAAAATACACCTGTACATGTATAGTTTACCATGTCATATGGTATAGTAAACCATATTTTAATATAAATACCAATTGTATAGTGAGTACAAGGCTCTCATACGATTCCTCGAAAACCTACGTATTCCTCTTCTTCCCTTCTTTTTCTTTCTTCTTTGTTTCTCTCCCTATTCTTCTATTTCTTTTGGTGATCCTCGCAGAAAACAACTGAATCTTGCACTATATCAGAAAGGCTCAATATTTTCTGCCAGATTGAACATCTAGTCCTGTTGAATGCTAAAGTTGGCCACCAATGTTTTAGCTGATGCTCTAGCCAAAAGTGGTGTCATTAGATCTAAGATGTCAAGTGGGGCTCCGCTCTCTTTGTAGCTTTGTGATCTTTTGTTTCTTATGGGCTTGTGTATTTTTCTTGGTCCAGTTCCTTTCCTTGGAACCAAAGCATCTGGTTGTATATTTGTTCTTTTCTTTCTAAATTCTTTATTATCGATGAATAAATGACTAAATACATAGATTGTATGAGGCTTCATAGTCTCTCTTCAATCCCGTCATAAGAAGCTAAAAACAAGATTTGCAACAAGGAAAATCAATAGAAAAAAAAAAAAAGTGAAAATGATCCTGCAGGAACAATGAAACCACAAAAAGGTAGAACCCAACACCATAAAACACAACCTAACCAATAGGACACATCAAAAGGCCTGCGTAATTTTGAGTGAGAAACAAAAGCATTGTCTGACAAGCCTTGCAGAGCAGCCAAATTTCGTCAACTTAGCAAAGAAGGATGTTTTCACCCAGCAATCCACATTGCAAAGGACAAACAGCTCATAAGGTAAAAGAATTAACAAGCACTTGAAACTAATTAACAACTTGTAAACATGCACTAGAAAGATTGCAGGAGCTCAATTTAGAAAAAGGGAGAAGGGGAATAGTTAGACCTTAGAAGAGGAACTAGAACAGCAATTTAAGGGATTTGCAAAAGCAGCAGGCAATTTTAGTGCTTTGTCTGCATGACTTGACAAGGAAGCGCCAAATCTAGCACTTAATCCATCTAAGCTTTCACCTTCAACACCATCAACCCAGTTCTTCACCTTAACCTGGCAAAATATTCAGAAAGCACTCCAAATCAATATACTTGAAACTGTAACATGTAAAAACAGTACTAAAACTTGGAGAGGAATGAATTATATAATACATCTTTTTGGATGGAATAAAAGGAATATACCCAAAATACAGTTCAGGCTTTTAGTTGCATGACAAGAAACCCTATTACATGTATATGAAGAAAAAAAAGAGAGAAATGAAAGAACAAGGAAAAATAAAATGTAACAGAAGTGGGGGTAAAAAAAAACTGCAGAAGCATTGCATAAGAAAATATGTTGGAATAAACTAATGATACAACAAATGATTCATAATATAGAGGGAAAAACATCTCAAGGAGATGAAGTGGCTACAACGCAGCTGCACTCTGAACAAGCTGATGAATTAAACAAATATCTGGAATAACTATCCAAAGAGGATGAGCGTTAACACGCATCAACAAGTAATCAGAGGTAGACACCAAAAATAAAGAAAAAACAAAAGATAGAACAAAAAAATTGGACTCTGAATGTTCTCAATAACTGCGTACCTTTCAGTTAAATAGCAAATAATTAGCCAATATCTTGTAGTGAAAAAGCCTTCGGAATCTAATATATAAAAGCATCCCAAATTACAATAAAAACAGAATTTATATATCAACTAGTAGATCTCCAAAGCAAAGCTCACTCCAATGGCAACAGAACCACACTAAAACAAATATCAATCAAGAAAACACAATTAAAAAAAAAAGAGACTAGCAATAAAAAAGCATATACCCCAAAAAAGTAGAAGTAAAAATAATAAAATAAAACAGAGCATCTTATATGTTGTCTAAAGATTGTATCATCAGACAAACATATCACACTGTGGCATTTCAGTTCAAACTTGTGGAACACTGAAAAGGTATTTTGACATATTACATCCTACACCTAAACTGCCTATTTGGTGGGGTTTTTTCTCGACAGCAGATAAGGTACTCCAATTGATCTCTGTTTGTTGAATTTTTCAGAACAGCGAACAAGGCTTGAACAAGTTGGAAGATATATCTTTTCTCTTTAGGGTTTGCAAATGATAGAGAGGGAAGTAGAAAAAAGAGAAGCATAAGAGAAGAAAGAATAAAGGATTAGGTCAAAACTTGTGAGAAACTTATTCCCTCTCACTCACTCAAAGTATATTTATATGTGGCAAACAAAATACAACTCATAAGGAGCATTACAAGTATACCACCATATTCAAGAAATGAAAAAGTTACCCCCCTTCGTACATCATACCATATTACACATAATTTTTTTTATCAATAAAAAAAATTATTAAAAGAGAGGAATGCATGAGAAATACATCCCCCAACAAGGGGCCCAACCCTAAATGAAAACAAGTCCCACTCGAAAACCCACTCATGATACTTTAAATCCTTGAACATAGGTAAATGAGACACCCAACAGAATAGCAAAGAGAATAATCTCCGGCAGCATTGAAATATTGAGGTATATCTCCTCAAAAAATTGGCTATATTTCTTTCAAACCAAACAGGCCAGCAAACCAAAAACAGGATACTTCGCCATAGGACTTTTCCCCTCAACAAGAGATCAGAGATCGGTGACTGACTCCACTCTGTAAGCAGAGCTGCGGGAGAAGCCAGCATCTGAAAAGATCTCCTAAGCAGCTAGAGAAAGAAGCTCAGTACGGAAAGGGCGGCTGGGAAATGCAGAAACAGATGGCTAATAAATTCATCCTTGTTACAACATACACAGTATCAGTTAGGCATTGGAAGACTGGTAGCAACCGGGTTATCCAATGTTAAAAACTTTCCCAAGTAAACCAAGCAAAGGAAAAAAGCTGCGCTTGAAGGCATCTTCAATTTCCAAATCAGCCTAGCAAGGTCAAAACTGTCTCCAAAAGGATCAAACAACTTATAAAAAGAGCTCACTAAGAAATACCTCTTGCATCATTAGTCCACAGACACCGATCATCCTCTTACAAGCTGCCAATGGTCAGCGCCTCCAATCTATGAACAAGGGAAGCAACTGCCTAGGTTTCCCAGTCATTCAAATTTCTGCAAAGATGGAGATTCCATGATATGGACGATTGTGAACAGATCATATGATCTTCCACCAAACCATTTTTATTAAAAAATAAAAGAAAGATGTCCGGGAAATCCATTTCCAAAGACCACTTGACACTTGCCACACCACACGTCCTTCCAAAAGTGGACTGCAGATCCTTTACAAATCTTTAGGAATGTAGACCTTAGGAACTACTTCCCAAATACCAGTACCAAAAGAGCCCATCGGGTAGTTTTTTTTTTTTTTTTTATCGATAAAGTAAAGCTTTATTGATAAGAGGAGAAGCACCAGGAGTACAACTCAAGCAAAGGCCAAATGATATGGGCATTGGAGGCAATGTGGGACCCACACATGGGCTTAATGGGGTCCACACATGAAGACGATGGTGGCACACCTTAGCTACATCAAAGGAGGAGTTCCCTTGCTGTTTTAGTCCTTTTATCAGAGTCTTTTATTAGAGTGTACTGTGTTATTTCATAGTTTATCAAGTATTAGAAGTTGGTACATGATCGAGATTAGAGTTTTTGTTTTTAGGCAAAGTTGCGAAAAGTTTTATTAGCCAAATAAGAGGCTGGTCGACCATTATTGAGAGGCCACAATTTGGGATTGTTTCAATTTTATTTTGCTTTGTAAATTTTGAAGTTCGAAAGGGATGTAAGGGGGAAACCCTAGTAACACTCATGGGCTACAAAAGAGACCCACCTCCCTTTAATTTTTCAATACGGTTTATGAAATAAAATTAAAAAAAAAAAATTGGGTTTTCTCTCTTCAACTAGTTGGAGCTCTCTCTTCCTCAAGATTGTGATGCCAAAGCCTGAAACCATGGATTGTGATGTCCAAGGTTTGTGAGGTAGGTGATTACCCACACTGGTATCTTTCTCTTCTCTCTCTTATTCTTTCTTTTCTTCTTTTTCTTTTTTCTTCTTGTTATTGTTTGCTGCCAAAACCTGCAACACCATCTTCTCCAATCTTTCCATTGCTTTTCTTCAAGATCAAATTCCTATTTTCCCTTACTTCCAATCGGACAGACCAAAACATCATTTGCTATTGATCACCCTCCTTTATCAGCTTTAAACCCGTCATTCTGTTGGTATATTAATCCATGATTTAAGTTGCTGAATTCTCATTCGTATTCTTTAGCAGACCTGAACCTCACCTGTTTGCTAAAATCCCTTAGTAACACACCCATATAACCCCACATCTGCTGAGTGTGCTGACCCCTATATTGTTCTGTAAACCCTTTCTTACAAGCCCCTATTTATCTTTTGACACTTGCCCTATTTCATCCCTACTGATACTTGAGAAATCTGCAACCCAATTAACCCATTAAACCCTGCTAAACAGCTCCAGAACCTTGCTGTTCAACCTGTGCTATTTATCAGTTTTGGACCCTCCTTAGATTGCTGAATCAGACTTGTTTTAGAACCCTACGACTATGCATACCAACCCTCAGCTATAACCTAAGTTACTGCCCAAAGTACCCACCGTTAAAACAGCCTGAATCAGTCTTGTTTGGCCTCAGTTTGAAGATCTGTTTTAAACCATTGGTAGATATTACCCTTATCAGATTTATCCTGTTTGGCAAACCTTTATAACTTTTTAGTACTGTGATTACAGACCCTGTTTAATCCTGTTAGTCTGTGTGCTTTAGATTGATAATTTGGGGTTGTGCTGCGTCAAATTAGGTCTGTTCTCTTGTGTGCTGCATCAAGGTGTCATGTGAAGTTCTATTATTTATTTATTATTTGTTTTTTTTCTCTGTTTTGTCACCCTTCACCTCCTTGGTGATGGTTTTGTGTTTTTTGGTTTTCGTTTGTGCTCGTTTTTGCTTTCAATAAAGTGTCGCGCCCCGAAACCCATATCAGTAAGGCCATGAATTTTGGCACGTGACATTAGCACATCGCTTTCACTTTGCATTCAATCATTCTTAACCAGAATAAATTTTTCGCTTTCTTTACATTCATACGTAGTGGAATAATATATCAATCAATTTCTAATAACCTCATAATCATTCACATTCCCATAAGTTTGACTTGTATAAAATCTTATAACTCATGAACTATAATCTTGTAAATAATCTATAAACAATTCCTAGCATTCCCATTAAATTAAATTAATAGTTTGACATAATCAAATCCATCAACTGAAATCAAATACTAAAAAAATCCGACTTATTACATCTCTTAAAATTCAAACTGAAATAAATAAAGTCTCTAATTCAAGTAACAGAAATAAACAAGTGTCCAATCACTAGCTCTCTTTATCTGGAACCGCTACTCTACGATCTCCACATCATCTATGGTGTCAGATTGGGGTAAGTTTGACATACTTAGCAAGAAAACAGTAAACTATAGAAACAGTGGATCAAGTCTTAGCACGATTTTAGAAACTAAACAAATACTTTTCTATTTACAATTCAATATGCATAACAATTCATAAATCATTCTTATACATAACTAAACATTTAATAAAAATTACAATTTCATGTATAGAATAGAAATCAGTGATAACATATATCATTACATGTACAGAATGGAATGTATCAGATCATATTTCATATCATAGCTAGAACAGAACAGAATATAACAGAACAAAACATATATCTGCTATCATAGCCAGAACAGAACAGAACATATATCTTCTATAAAGCTAGAACATGTAACAATTCTCACCATTTAAACCCTGTGAGAAGGGTCCAGTTCGCAGCATTTAAACCCAGCTAAGAAGGGTCTAGTTTGCCCCGATTTTATACCCGGTTGAGAAGGGTTCCATCAATAATTCCCCTTGATGGGCAATGTGGCTTTTTAACAGTACATATCATTCTCATGCAGTCTCAATCAAATCATATAGTTCGTAGAATGAACATATAACAATCCTTTACTTAAGTTAAAGTAGCATATAGGAACATGCTTGATCCACCTAGGCACAATCTATAGAATATGTTTTTCAAAGCATATCAAATCTGTCCAAAACAATACTTTTGAAAATCCCTAATGGTTGAATGTAAAAATCAGCATCTTTCTTTATAAAATAGGATTTAAGATCACTAAGAATAAATTAAAGGATTTGATATATAACTTCTTGCGAATTAGTAGATCATTACCTCTAAAATTATTTAGAATATCAAAACAATTCTTAAAATAGCTTTTACAATTTTTAGGAAAAAAAATGTTCTTTTAAAACTCTTGATTTTTCATACAAAACATAGTTCTATATGTATTATCAAATACAAAACGGATTCAAAATCAATGATTCAACTCTTTAAAATTGTATAGAATTGAAGACAAATCACTTTTTAAATCATATTCTTGTAAAATTATTTTCTCTCTCTCAAAACCATGTTTTAGAACTTTAGGCAAAACTAAAATCCTTGAAGAGCGATTCAAATCCGGTTAAAAAACGATGAAAACCTTTGCAAAACAGAATAAATGGAATTCTAAGAACCTAAAGAATTAAAACAAAATAATAGTTTAGCTGTGTTCTTACAAAACAATTTTTTCCTTTACAAAACAAGCTTTTAAGAACTTAAAATGATTCAAATCTGGAACAAAACGATCAAAATCTTTTCCAAAATGAGATTAATAAGGCTCTAGGAACCTATGGAATCAAAACTCAACAATAGTTTGCATGTGTTCTTATCTCTTGGTGTGCAAAAATCGTTTCTAGCTTTGTTTTAAAAAAAAATCTTCAAAACTTTAGCAAAATCTAGCTTTTCCTCTTTGATTCTCTTCATCTTGCTCCTTGCTTTAATCTTTGTATTTTCGTGTTAAATTAGGTCAAGAATTATCCCTTATATAGTCTCTAGAAGAGTCCCACTTCGTTTGGGAACTTTCCACTTTGATTTAAGAACTTCCCAAAATTGAAAATCATGAATAATCGTGTTTCAACATTTTGCCCAACATGACCGGTGATGGGTCTCATGACCCATTATAGGGTCTTGTTTGACCGGTCAGGCAGGCAATCATATTTCCATCAGGTTTGGTGGATGGTTATGACCGGTCTTCCAGATCTCCATGACCCGTCATTCATCACCTTTTACGAAAATGGACATAACTTCCTCAAGGAAGCTCCAAATTGATTGTTGTTAGTTGCGTTGGACTCTAGACTTCCGTGCCTATCCAAGAGTATAAGTTTCACTCATAGATTCATTTTATATTTTCGTTGGTAACTTTCTAAATTTGTGTCAATGTTCAGATCAACATATGTGCATTTAAGTAGTCCGATGTGTGTACCAAACCCATATAACATGTGTAAACATGCTAATTGTGACACGTGTATGATAATATGTACATCCTAGTGCGGGTTGTTACATAAAGTTTACTTGTTACCTCCCCCCCCAAAAAAAACCAAAAAACAAAAAGAAAAAAGAAAATATACCAATAATATCCCAAAACATTAAACTACAAGACTTCCCTATCCTATTCTAATTAAATCAGCAACTAATAACCCAAATAACCATAAATAACTGAAATTAAATCCTAATATAAGTCAAAATAAAACTCTTAAGATGTCCCACGATGTGGTCTCCATGGCTGTCCACGTGTGGCCCCCACCAAAGCACATGTGGGTCTCACATGGACTTTGGCCTCGATGTCCGCATCAATCTGTATAACGGCATAAGTGGTCTGTAGATACCTATGCAGGACAGCCTAACCCAATATTGAATTCTTTATTCAAGAATTCTTGTTTTTTGAGCCAGAAAATTGTTCCTATCTTTATCCCTTGCATCTTCATCTTCTTTTTAAAACCCTAATCTTCCCTCTATCTTGCCTGAGTTGCCTCCCTAACCATAAATTCCTTTCTTTCAATCCAAGAAACTATCAAGAACCCATCAATCTTCTATTTTTACTCTCTTTTTCTTGTTTTCTTGATTATTATTTTTTAAATCCCTACAATCACATTTTCTTTAATTAGCCTTTCTTCTTCCTTAAATTAATCCTTATGGTTCTTTCCTTGTGCTATTGTAGCCTATCTTACTTGTTATAGGGTCCTTTCAAAATGGTATCCTAACATCAGATTAGTACTCCTTAAGGTGTGAGGTGTAGTCTTGTTTGTGAAGGCTTACTCATATCTTGTTATGCATTTCAGTAAATTATTGCCTGATTTATCTATCAAAAAAAGGACAAATTAGTAACATCCTTTTTTGCGAAGACCTACAATAAATAAACCTACTAAAAAACACTATTCCCGTCACATATTATATCCCTTCAATAGTCTGGTTATAACTCTTTCAAATCACATCGGGTTTGTGAAATGTTGCTCTCGTTTTAAGGTAACTGAATAGCCTTTTCAATGATACCAAAATCTAGCTAAACAACCAAGTTTTGATCTTTGAAAATTAGGATTAAAAGTGATGGTGCAGCCAATGTTAAGAGACTTCTATACGTCCCACCTCACAAAATGGGTAGGTTCAAAAAGCCTATGCAAGTAGGGGGAATTTTAGAGTTTTAGGATATGGGTTTATTTTGTAATAAGGCCAAAGGCCATTGATATTTTTGGGATCTCAGGAGTGCTGAAAAATAAGGGGTAGTTTAGGAATTTTATAATTTCTGGGTGTTATTGTGATATGGTTTTTTAGCCAAGGGTTTTTTGGGGGGGTTTCTGTAAAAATAGACTCAAAGAATCAATAGGTGGGGCCCATAAAACCTATGTACCCTTACATATTGTACCGATATACAACCCCATATATTCATATACATCAACAAAGACAACTTTACCTAGCCAAGGACAAATTTTTAACATCCCTTTTTATTTGTATTCCTTGCTAAGACCTAAATTTATAAACCTACTAAAAAAACACTGTTCCCATCACATATTGATATGCCTTAAATAATTTGGTGTTAACTCTTCCAAATCACATCGGATTTGAGAAATCTTGTCATGTTAGAAAGATAACTGAATAAATTATCCCAAAAAAAAAAAAAAAAAATAGAAAGATTTGAATAAACATTCTAATGAAGTAATGATATACTAAAACCTAGCAAAATGATGAATTTCTTACCTTTGAAAATTAGGGCTAAAACTGAGATTTGGAATTACAACTTTATGAAATAGAACTTAATAAATATAAAAACAGAACTAAGTAGACCTCACTTGATCATCCATGATCATTTAATTTCTTCTCGATGATTCTGGATGCTCCCACATCAATACCTCATTTGATTCTGGGTTCCAACAGATACAGTTTAATACTAAAAGCAAAACATGCTTTCATGGTTGTACCTAACTGATCCATCAAAAAAAAAAAAAAGAGGGTTGTACCTAACTGAGTCAAGCTTATCTTCTTATGTTATTCTTGCCTCAAGATTGACTTGGTGCTACTTATTCAGAAAATGGAGGACCCTGATCGACCTGATTGAATGGTGAGGGTTTTACTAGACAGCATATTTGTTGATCATTGCTTTTGAGTAGCATCTGATCCCAGTTTCCTGGGCCGTTTTAATATCAACCTTGGAATGGTAATAACATAAAGGGTTGGGGTGGGGTTAGGTTTCTCGTAGTTAAAAGCTAATACATATGTTTTCTCTGAGCATTCAAATCTTTTATTTGTTATGGAAAGCATACTTGCTCTGAGAACCTAGTATCATTTACAACTGTATATGTGACATGCATCCAACAAGCCTTCTTTGTTTTCATTTATATTAGTCATCACAGTATCCTAGTTATCTACTGTGGTAGTATGTTAAATTCATTCAGATCCAGTTTACTGCATGTGGTTTATAATCAAAGGATACATCTGGTTCATGATTTTGATTTATGATAAATGTTCTGTTAGACAATGCCATGACAGTATGTCACTATAGACTATTGTACCAGAAGCCATTTGATTCACATTTCATATACTTGGGCGGATTAATTTGTAAACCGTACTCAATTGTATGACTCAAATATAAAGTGTTTTGGTTTTTCTTCATGCTTTGTATCGTCTCGGTATCGTAGGGGTGGGGTTTGATAATTAGGTTTAGTTTTAAAAATTGTGCGGCTTGTGCTGCATGTATCACACAATATGCTGCAATTTTATTGCATAAAAAAGCTATGTTTTAGGGTCAATACTCAATACTGTCTCAAGTATGGATGTGCTGGCCCCCTATATCACAGTTGCTAAATTCTTCTGCAAATCATTCTTCTTCTTCTTCTTTTTTGGTAGAACAAGGTTCTACTAGACAAATTTAAGACTCCACTTCAGTCCTTCCAAAGCTAAAACACGTATTTGAGCCAAATCGTAACTGAAACCACAAACTTTGTTAAGAACTTTGGCAAGTCCCTTGTTTTAGCTCCAATCATCCTACATTTTTTATATGTTACATATAAATGGCAGATCTACACTTCCATTGAGTTGAAAATTATTTTCAGAAAATAGAATATTTATTTATTTATTTATTTTCGAAATAATAAAAAATCAAAGAAAATTAAAAAAAAAATCAAATGGGCATTGTTTGGTGACTTTTGTATGTTTTTTTTTTTATATGAGATACTAC
>JAOXJP010247819.1:0-22364 GCA_025762735.1 Platanus orientalis
TTAAGGACATAGTGTCTAACACTAGCCTTGATCTACTTAAGTGAAGTTACATCATCCGAATCAAGTAAGTATTTCATATTTTGATTCGTTAGGAGAGGGATTTGATCTCCTTTGAAACAAGGGAATGCGGGAGATGGAATGTGCCACGA
Organism: Platanus orientalis; assembly: GCA_025762735.1. Lineage (NCBI taxonomy): Eukaryota > Viridiplantae > Streptophyta > Magnoliopsida > Proteales > Platanaceae > Platanus > Platanus orientalis. The sequence goes on from JAOXJP010247819.1 coordinate 150, forward strand.
TTTGTCACAAATAGCCATGAACAACCACAAAGAGGCCATGATCACTCATAACCAACTTGGATTTTGTAGAGATTGAAGAAGTGGCCACAATCAGGGGTGCAAAGCTCTATAAATACTGGATTTGTTGGGATAGAAGAGATCACTCGATCATCCAATCAACACCAACATTATTATTTATCTTAGTTTTAGTTTGTTAGCCTGCTTTCAATCATTACGATCAACACATTAGGTAGAATTCACCTTTAGTAATCTTTCTATAGGTATTTAAGTATAGAAAGTTGTCCCAACACACTTTCGAAGGTCTGTACTCATAGTTTTCAGTCTTTTACTCTCAATTCCGGTCCGCACAATTGTCTGGTTTTGAAGAAGATGTATTTTCAATTGAATAAAATGGAATCTGTAAGTTTTTATTTCTGTTAATGCATTGCAATCTATTTGAGGTTCAGTGATTGTTGTTTCTTTAATTGTTTATGGTGCTAAATTTGGTGAAGTCATTTATAAGGCAAAAAGAACTCATTCGAAAAGAAGTACCCTCCTTTTCCTAAATCACCTAGTCATTCACATACGGTGGCTAAACAGACAACTGGAGAGCCCATTTTTGGTCTACTGGCTGTTTGCTCTGGTGCCTGGGGTCATAGGAAAGACTGGACTTGATGCCCACATGGCGTGCTATGCCCACGTGGCATTGGCATGCCTGCAAACCATTATCCGTCAAACACCTAGTAATACAAAAAAAATGCTACCTATATTCACAATAGGTATTATAGAGAGCTTTCCTATTGTATTTGGAGAGGATTTAAAGTCACCAATTTGTTTTAAATAATTTGACATATGATGGATTTCCAACAATTCATGTCAACCCATCTGAGTTAGGAATAGCTCTAATAGCCCATTAATTATTAGGTCCTAAAACAATTTTTATTTTTATTTATTTATTTTATTTTTGTGAGAAAACTTATGACTGATAACCCCAAATAAGCTATAAGCTATGGAGTATTGACTTCATTCAAATACAACTCTTGATGACATTTAGAGGATTAAAAAAAGAAGAAAAAACAATGATTGATGAAATAATTCATCAAGAATGTAAGAGTTTGACAATCGTAAATGCAATCAAATTGTTTGTTTCAGCATTGTACTAGTGACATGCCTGTGGATGTGTAAAAAATAATTAAAACAAGTATAAAAAATAAAGAAGATTAGGAGAAAACATACCTAGATCCTATAAGGCATGGGAGCAGGATTGACCAACATCAATGAGTTTACCTTCTTTTCTTTGTTCTTTCCATTCTCTAAGATTTACCTTCTTTTCTTAGCTCTTCCCCTTCTCTAGAATAGCTGGGTGTTGATATCATTTTCTATCAAGCAGCCAAAGAAAGGAAGATAATGATTTACTTACTTTGAACCAAAGAAGAAACCTTGTTTTTGTTTATGTGCTATATTTGTATATTGAATACTAGGGCTGGCAATTCGTGTTGGCGGGTCGGGTTCGTGTCGTGTTGAGATAATGGTATATGAACTTGACCCATTTATTAATTATGTCGAAGCATATCGACCTGCTTCGACCCGAAACATGTTTACAAACAACCCTAACCCACTTATTTTGTGTTGGGTTCATGTCAGGTTCATGTGTTATGTGGCAATTCGTGTTGACAGGTCAAATTCCTCTCGTGTCAAGTTAAGGGTATATGACTATATGGGTCAACCTGCACCCGACCCATTTATTAATCGTGTCAAAGCAAGTAGACACACTTTGACCCAAAACACATTTACAGTCAACCCTAACCCGCTTATTTCGTGTTGGGTTCATGGGTCATGTCAGACATTGCCACCCCCATTGAATAGTTACTTCTGCCATCCATTGACTTCATATCTCAAACTTGGCCGGACATTTGGGTTATTTTTAGGACATCAGATCTACGGACCACATATCAAGTGACATTTTGCTGAGAGTGGATTATATCCGCTCCTCTTATCTTATGCTCCTCTCCACCCCACAGGGGGCGGACACATCATCACCAACAAGTGATTTTCACTTTTTGGGGGTGCATTACCAGGAGCATAAGATAAGAGGAGCGGATGCAATCCACTCCATTTTGCTTACTTAGTAGATGGTGAAAGAAGGAAAATTTTGTTACGTGAAATATTATTTGTTATTAAAATATTTATTTCCAATTATAGAAAGAGGGAAATCAATGTCAAGTTATGAAGGATGGGGTCAAAACCTCCTTTCATGACAACACAATAAATCATCAACGACAACAACACACTCTCTCTCTCTCCAACCCTACTCTGCCATTATATAATTTTTCTCCTACATGACTGCACTCCTATGCATCCATTTTTACCAAGTTTATTAGGATATTATTCAAGACGATATTGTTGTAGTGGTGCAGAACTTTTTCAGACATAATAAAAACAATTAATATTTCTAATGATTTATGCAAAAATATCACATGTCCATATGACATTGGATGTTTAAGTGACTTTGATTGAAAAGAATGTTTATTTTCTCTTGCCAACCCTTAGGCTGTTAGCTGATGAAGGGAGAATAGCATGATGGTGTTCAGAGAATCCAAGCTGATAGGAACATGAGAGAGGAGTAACAAATGAAAGTAGTTAACTAAAGAATCTCCAATTTGATCATTGGAATTGGACCAAGTCACTTGAATCCGATTTCAGCCATCCCAATGGGTTGGTTTTGAATCATCTTCAGTTGGCACCTGAGGAAAGCGGTCCCACCTACTGCCCTTCCTGTATGCGGAGAAAAAAAATTTAAGTTTTAAGTAGAGATCCAAGAGGCTGCACCTGTCTTCTTCTTCAAGCAAAGTAGAAGAGACCCTGCAATTCTGATTCTCCTCTTCATCTTCATCTGGCGTTCTAGTGGTGAATGGCAGTTAATAGATCACACTCGTCGATGGCAAGGGGCAAACAGATTTATTCAATTTTGAAATCCCCTGCAAATATTAAGGTTGCAAATAGAGAGATAAGTGAGCATTGGTGTACTAAAATCACAACCTCATAATACCTATAACCTACAGAGTAAAATAGATAACATATGGACCAACAAATCCATTTTAGAAAGGGAAAGGATCTAAATACAAATAATAAATATACGAATAATAATAGTTAAAATAATTTATATGAAAAATGAACGGATTAACATTAGCATTTGTCTACGCTTGTGATCTTCCGTCTCTACACAAACATCATAAATAGATATATTAAACAAAGACAATAAAAGATTTACAGTGCAGAAGAAGTGTGTGGAGATAAGTTCAAATCCTTAAAAAAATTAAAGATACGAAAATAGAAATACCAAGTTTGAGATTTGATAAACAAAGAAATTCTTTCACTGGAATCCCTCCTTGAAATCATGAAGATTGGGCGATATTAGCCCAAACTGAAGCCCTAAATGAATACAGAATGGTGACTCAAATCTAACTTTAAAGATTAGAGCAATACCATGGCATAAAGATTTGTGAATCGATTGTCCGAAATGCTTGTTAAAACACAGTGCTAAGATTATGAGCCGGGTCAGATTCTGAATGACCTTTGTCCTTTAACCAAGTAGAGCTATATCTAAAGCATTCCACTTGAATAGAAAATTTTGATTTTTGTAATTCTTGAATTGTTTGAGAATAGATGGCCAAGAGAAAAGTGTGGCGTGAATACAATCAACTACCTTATGAATGTTAAGTTTAATCAAAGATTCTAGCAGTCCTCTCCTTTTTTTATCGAAAATTGTTTGTTGATTAATAAAAGGAAAAAAATGAACACCAAAACAGACTGCCTCTATTATGTCCATTACCACTATGTTGCAGTATTCACTCAGCACTCTCCTACTTGCTGGGATATATTTAACATATTGAGAAAACATACCATCATGAGTGGTAATCAAGTCAACCAAAACTAAGTGAGAGTACAACCCAAGACAATGGACCAACCTCAAGCAAGCAGCATGCAACCAGCTTCAACATTGGTGGTTGAGATTCTAAATGACCTTTGTTATTTCTGCCGTGCTCTAATACTGCCAAACAATAATATCAAATCACATTTACCAGTGACAAATTACAGAAGCATGAAACCTATAAGATAACTTGCTCTGTAGCTGACTTAAATCCTGAATATGTTTTAATTCTAATCTGAACAGTCGAACACATCTCATGTAATGTTTCCCATGCATCCTTATCTGTACTTATAAAGACAAATCCATTGCTCATATTGTTGGGAAACCGCACACCTTTCCCATCTATGTGCAAATCAAAGGCTCCAATAAATAGTTCACATGCAAATAGCAAGAAAGTAAACAAAAAACAATAACACACCACAACACTGGAATTTTTTTAACATAAAAAACCACCCTTCGGTGTGAATGGAAAAACCACTGGATACCAGTCCAGAAAAACTTCCACTATTTGTCAAATATATATGGGATTACACATCTTCTCTAATCAAGATTAGAGGATTTCAACATCAACCAACAACATAATAATCATCATCTAAAAAGATGGATATACAAAGGGGATTTAGAAGAAAAGCTTACCTCCTTCAAAATAGAAGATGATGCACTATAGCTGCTATCCTAAGCCCTCTTTAACAAGAAAGAAAGCCCCTTTCTTCTTCTCCAATGGAGAGAGATCAAACTTCAAAGAAATTAACCCCCTCAAAAGGACAGTAATCTCACTTGGTGTTGTACGGTGGATATGTTGGTATAAGAACCCCTTCTCACTAAAAGCAAAAATTATCTCAAAAGGGAACCCACCGAATGAACCCTTTATTTTTTTTCTTTAGAAAGGAGGAGCAATTCAGGCTCTCACCTACCACACATTCAAAAAGTTCAAAAGACTTTTCAGCTGCCCCTCATTCACATGCTCTCTTACATAGAGGACGGTGGGTCCCACTCATAGGAGGGAACCCAACAATGTCCCCCTCCTAACTCATGAAGAGGGATCCACCATACCCAAATCAACAACATCTCTACAAAACTTATACTTTTCTTTCGATAGAGCCTTCGTCATCATATCCAAGCCATTTTTGTTGGTATGGATCTTTTTAAGCTGCAACAGTGCAACAACTTGTTTTCCAAAACGTCTCAAATCCAGTGGTATCTCACGTCAATGTGCTTGGACTTGAAATGGAAACCTGGGTTCTTACTAAGGTAGATGACACTTTGACTATCACAATGAATCACATATTTCTTCTACTATAAATCAAGTTTTAGAAAGAACCTCTTCATCCACAACATTTCTTTGCAAGCTTTCGTAGCTGCAATATATTCAGCCTCTGTGATAGACAAGGCCACACACTTCTATAACTTGGACTGCCATGATATAGCTCCCCCTACAAAAGTAAACAAGTATCCGGATGTGGACTTTCTGAAATTAATATCACATGCCATATCCGCATCTCTGAAACCTTCCAACACAGGCCTACCACCTCCAAAACATAAACACATCTTGGAAGAATCCTTGAAATATCTAAGTTTCCATTTAGCTACATCCGAATTCTCTTTTCCCGGATTAGAAAGAAATCTACTAACAACACCAATTGTATATGCAATGTCGAGCCTCGTGCACACCATGGCATTGATGCATAGAGAACTTTCCTCATTTTTTCTCTTTCCTTCTTATTTGAAGGACTTTGTTCACCACTTAACTTGAAGTGACCTGCAAGTAGAGAGCCAACAGGCTTTGCCTTATCCATGTTGAACCTTTTAAGTACTTTTTCAATATACCGTTCTTGTGATAGCCATATCTTTCCTACTTTCCTACCATGAGAGATAACCATTCCCAACATTTGTTGTGCTGGTCTTAAGTCCTTCATGGCAAAGGATTTGCTTAACTCCTTTTTCAACCTGTCAATTTTGTTAGTGTCTTGTCCAACTATCAACATATCATCAACATAGAGTAAAAGAATGATAAAATCACCATCAAAAAATTTCTTTCTTTTATATCCATAATCCACCATGAATGAATCAAACTTTTTATACCATCGCCTTGGGACCTATTTCAACCCGTATAGGCTCTTCTTTAACTTATAAACCATGTATTCCTTGTTTTTGACTTAGAAACCTTCAAGATGCTCTATGTAAATCTCTTCCTCCGAATCACCATTTAAGAAAGTTGTTTTGACATCTAGTTGCTCAATCTCTAGGTTCATACTAACAGCCAAACCCAATAGAACTCGAATGGATGACATCTTCACCATAGGTGAAAAAATCTCATCAAAATCAATGCCTTTCTTTTGCCCAAATCACTTCACAACCAAACTTGCCTTGTACCTTGACTGTGAGTTCTTGTCTTTCGTCTTTAATTTGAACACCCACTTATTCTTGAGTGTTTTCTTGCCTTTTGGCAACATCAACAAGTCATATGTGTGATTCTTATGTAAAGAATCCATCTCTTCTTGTATAGATTCTAACCACCCCCTTTTATGTTCATCAGCTCGTGCTTCTTAAAAGCCCTCTAGTTCACCCCCATCTATCAATATAACGTACTCATCAGGTGAATACCTCTTGGATGCTTGATGCGCTCTAGTAAACCTTCTCAATTGAATTTCAATTGGTGATTTTTACGGTAGTTGTACCCCCAGTTCTTCTTATATAGCATCACCTGTGGGAACATCATCACCAATTGCCTCACCATGGCCCTGCACATCTCCCTCATCATCATCATGAACAACAGAAGGAAAAAATGGATCCAAATCAACAAGATTATCTACAAAGGGTTGGGGGTTTTCAACCTTCTCAAAATCTTCAATTGTTTGGTCTTTATGGAAGACTACATACCAACTTCTTATCACTTTCTTGTCAACTAGATCACATAACCTGTAGTCAAATTTGTTATCTGCATAGCCCAGGAAGATACACTGTTTTGTCTTGTCATCAAGCTTGGAACGCTCATCTTTAGGTACATGCACAAATGCCTTCCTACAACCAAACACTCTCAAGTGTCTATAGGAAACTTTTTTTCCAATCAAAACTCTTTATACAACATCTCCATCCAAAGGTGCCAAAGGAGATAGATTAATCAAGTTACAGTGCACATTGCCTTCCTCCAAAAAAATCTTGGCAATTTTGCCTATGAGAACATACACCCGATTCTTTCCACAATAGTGTGGTTCATCCTCTCTGCTACACCATTGTGTTGTGGGGTCTTGGGAACGGTTTGCTCATGCCTTATACCATGACTCTTGTAATACTCTTCAAACAGCCTAATATGCTCGCCACCATTATTTGTGCGGCTACGCTTTAAAGTTTTTTCTGATTCCCTTTCAACCATAGCATAGAAGTATTTGAAGACATCCAAGACCTTATCTTCAATTTATAAAGCATATACCCACACTTTTCTAGAAGCATCATCTATGAAAGCAACAAAATAAGAAGCGCCACCAAGAGTTTTGTCTTTTATAGGACCACAAACTTCATAGTAAACTAAATTCAAAATATTTTCTTTTTTTTGGGAGATGTTTTATGAAATAAAACTCTATACTGTTAACCAACTAAGCAATGAACACAACTATTTAAAGACATACCTTTTATGCTGGTAAGGATTTACAAGCCCCTCTCACTCATGTGACCCAACCTCTTATGCCATAAATCAATAAAAGAATCACCATTCGTTGTGTTCACCTCACCTTTGCATAAGTATATTTGTGTCTTATACAAAGTGCAATACTTCTTTCATCTTGCTATAACAAAAAACACTTTGGAGGCTTACATTATCAATTACCTAAGTGATTGTTATAACCTTCTTTATTTAGCTTTCCAAACGAAATTAAATTCAAGCAAAGATCTGGAACATGTCTCACATCCTTGCGAACTAATCTACATCCAACATTGGTCTCAATGCTTATATCACCTATCCCTACAATTTTTGAAATGTTATTATTTCTCATATTCACAACTCCAAAGTCACTCAACCTGAAAGATGTAAATAAATCCTTGTAAGGGTAGAATGGTATGAAGCACTTGTGTCAACAACCCAATTTGTATCTTAACACATGAGATAAAAACATGATTTTTCACAACCCGAAAAAATAATAATGTCTCCATCTGAAGCAACGGTGATTGATCTTTATCACCCTGTTTTTCTTCATCATTTTCTTTCTTTTTCTCTTTTTTGAGTTTTTGGCATTCCCTTTGATAATGACCCGATTTGCCGCAATTGTAACAATTGATTTCCTTTTCTGACTTGAATCTTCCTCTTGATTTCTCACGATTATAAGACTTTCTACATTTACTTCTCCCTCGATTTTCTATGACAAGTTCTTTCGGTGTATAGGAACCCAAGAATTTTCTTTTTATCTCATCATTCAACAAACTTTCTGTTACTTGACTCATGTTAACAACCCCATTTGGAGTGGAGTTGCTAAGGGACACCACTAATGTCTCCCAACTGTCTAACAATGAACTAAGAAGTAATAGAGCCTACAACTCATCATCTAACACCATTTTCATCGAGGATAGCTAATTCACAATATTCTGATTTCATTCAAATGTTCTGCAATTAAACCACTTTTCTTGTACTTCAAATTCACAAGCTTCCGAGTCAATATAGATTTATTTTCCACCGTTTTTCTCTCATACAATCCTTCTAATTTCTTCCACAATGAATTTGTGGAGGTTTCGGTGGAAACATGATAAAAACACTATCATCTAACCATTGCTGAATAAACCAGACAGCTTTCCGGTGTAGCTTCTTCCACTCATCATTTGACATACTCTCGGGTTTAACCCCATCTCCTTTCACGAGTGAATATAAATCCTTACAATAAAGTACGTCTTCCATCTCTACCTTCCAAATGAGTCAATTACTCCCATTTAGGCAAACCATCCGACTTATACTTGCTTCCATGATTTGCACACAAAAAATTAGAACCTAACTCTAATACCACTTGTTGGAAAACCACACATCCCATCTATGTACAAATCAAAGGCTCCAATAATTTCAATAAATAGTTCACAAGAAAGTAAACAAGAAACAATAACACACCACAACATCAGGATATTTTTAACGTGGAAAATCATTCGGTATGAAGGAAAAAACCACGGGACATTAGTCAAGAAAATCTTCCACTATTTGTCAAATATAGATGGGATTACATGTCTTCTCTAATCAAAATTAAAGGATTTCAACATCGACCAACAACATAATAATCATCATCTAAAATGATGAATATACAAGGGGATTTAGAAGAAAAGCTTACCTCCTTTAAGAAAGAAGATGATGCACTATAGTTGGTGTCTCAAGCCCTCTTTAGCAAGAGAGAAAGCCCCTTTTTTCTTCTCTAATGGAGAGAAATCAAACTTCAAAGAAATTAACCTCCTCAAAAGGACAAAGCAATCTCACTTGGTGTTGTACGGTGGATATGTTGGTGCAAGAACCCCTTTTCACCAAAAGCAAAAAACATCCCAAAAGGCAACTCACCGAATGAACCCCTTATTTTTTTTTCTTTGGAAAGGGGAAGGGCAATTAATGCTCTCACCTATCACATATTCAAAAAGTTCAAAAGACTTTTCAGCTGCCTCCCATTCGCATGCCCTCTTACATAGAGAACGGTGGGTCCCACTCATGGGAGGGAACCCAAAACATATTTGATAACACATAAAATAAGAAGCATGGACATTATGAAGAGTTTATTGTTTGTCCATCCTTCTCTGCATACTTTGAGTTATCCTTTGTTGATTCTTGACGTATTACAGTGATGTGTCCTACCTGAACTGTCCATTGAATTAACCCAAATGTTTTAAGTCAATGGTCTGATTGAAAACGTATCTACTTTTTATTTTCTGTGTGTTATATCCATTAAAAGAAGTAAGATAGAATGCCAGGGTAAATGTGCAAGGATAAAAAGATCCCTTTGCTGCAAATTCCTATTTAATCACTTTTTCAGTAAAAGGAGTTGGGAGGGAATCTTCACTTGTTTTTCTTTTTCAAAGCTTGAAATTTCACCTTAATGGATAAAAAATTTCCAAGGAAAAACATCAAAATACTCGTGAATTATTAATGACATACGTTGTTGGTTATAGCCTGATGAATGTAGCAATTTTACAACTTTTATCATAGCCTTTATTGTGTGTGCATCTTTCTTCAAATATATATACATATATATTGCTTCACAAACCTAAACATCAACCCAAAAAAAAAAAAAAAAACTAATCTATATAATCAACTCAACTGAGCATAACAGAGCATTATCCCAACCCTTAACCGTAACAAAACCCTAAATTTAAACAACAATACAACTTGAATTACTTAAATTAGAAAAATCAATATCAAAACTAAGAAAGAGAAGAAGAACATGGAACTATGATTTTTAAGAGCAAACATACCTTAATTTTTGTCTGTTTCTTTGCCTTGTATTGATTGCCTGAAGCGAGATATCTATGGAAGTGTTCAACCCAAGGTCTCTCGATTGCAAATTAAATGCATTTCCTCTGTTTTTCTCTACATTGAATCCCCTTTTTTCCCTCCATTTGCCGTCAATAGCACTGTATAAGATTTTGGTGAGGGAAATGTTTTCATTTGCAAGTCGTTCAGCAAACAGATTCTTCAATTTGTGAAGAGTTTACTTTGTGGGAAGGTGAAGAGTTCGGAAAGGAGGGAGGATGATAAATGGGCCGGCTGGAGAAGGGGGAGATTTTGAAGGTGGGGAAGAGTGGGCAGTGATTTAAAAGAAAAATAATAATAATAAAAAAGGAAGAAAAAAAAAAAAAAAAAAAAAAAGATACAACATGAGCAATCTAATCCAAATTTTATCAAACAAAAATCTAATCCAAATGAAAATAGCATGAGCAATTTTATCTGGATTGTAGATAATAAATTTTAGATAACCAAAAATAAATAAATAAATATAGGAGAAAAAAAAATCACCTCGTCTCCGGATCAACATCCGACGACATCCTCCACATAGATGGAAGGACAAAAGAGGGGGGAAAAACCCTTAACATCTTAGAGAAAGAGACAAACCCAAAACCCTTTCATTCTTGTACTGTGGTAATGGGAGGTATATTTGGAAAAAAAAAATATATATATAGTTGAGGTGGTTGAGGGGTGTGAAAGACATAATGGAAAGAATCAGAGAAGATGAAGATAGACGATATGGGGAAGATTTTTGGAAGAATAATTTCTAAGATTTTTCAGGTTGGGGTTGGCATAGAAGTCGAAGTGCTTGGGAAAAAGTGAGGAAGACGAAGCAGGGAGAGGCAGATGAAAAACTTGGAGAAAAAGTGGGGTGTTGAAGAATTACTAATAGCAAAGACGAAAGTAGTAGATCTCGTTTCCATCTCTAGACGAACATTCGTCCTCGTGTTTGATATCAGAGACATGGCGGCTCTGAATCTCTAATCGATGGGGAACCTAAAGGCAAAGAGATGCTACCACTGAAACTCTTCGATGGCCTCCTAAAGGTGGCATTCAGCCACTTGTAGGTCGAGATGGAGAGGGTCAGAGGAGAAAGGGAATGAGGAATCGAAAAGAAAAAGGGGAAGTGATGCGTGAGAGCGAGCTGTGTGAGTTTTTTTTTTCCCCCTCTTTGGTTAAGAATGAGGAGATGAAGCTATTGTTGAGGAAGACGATGCAGTTTGAGGTACGGTCCCCCTTTAACTAACTAACGTTAACCATCCCCCCCAACAGGGGGCGGCACATCAGTCGCCGTGATTTACACTTTTTTGTGGGAGGGGGAAGTGGGGGCGGGCGTATATCACTTTTCAGCGCTGATGTGCCCGTCCCCTAACAAGGAACGGTGGTTAGCGTTAGTTAAGAAAAGCGATCTCAATCGCTTTTGGATAAATTGCCGTGGAAGACCAAGCATTAAATTTCGATTTTTATACAATTAAAAAACGAAGCAAATTATTTACGTGGCAGTCTCTAGAGCTGCAAACGGACCGGATATGGATTGGATATGAGTGTATCCACTTCTGTATCCTATTCTAACGGATATTATAAAACTATATCGTATTCTAAATGTTTAAAAAATTCGGATTTTAGACTGGTTTCATATATCCAAAAAAGAAAAAGAATAGAAAGGCAATTCTAATTTGTTGCCACAATTGTCAATGCATTCTTTCCTAACCCATGTCTATCCTCTCCTCTCCAAAATCTTCAAAATCGTATACTATGGATGTTGCCATAGATCAAGATGAAACAAATATGAAGTAAATAGTTGATATATTTTTAAGAATTTTAGTTATTAGGCTATTTATGATTGTTGGATTAGTTTTAAATTCAACAATCTATTATCTATATTCTATATATTGCTATATTTTTACGAATTGGATATTAATCGCAACAGAACAATGTATATCAATATCCTAACCGTTTATAACGGATATTTTTATAAACGGACCAAATAATCTTATTTCGGATACGACGCTGACCGGAACACGGTAATTTTTCGGATAACTTGTAGCCCTAGTTTATTGACTATAGAGGATTAGGAGAAATAATCTGCTGGTCATCAACCTAACGATTTATGTTTCACGGCCACCAGTAATGTAATTATTTCATTTGAGTTTCTCAAGGCACTTGTAGCCATGAAGTGATGGTTTGTAATGAATTCATTATTTATTAACTACAATAAAAAAATGGTATCATCTTCGGTTTTTTTATAAAATGAAATGACTAATGTTGATAGTGTATTGGTTGAGTAGATTCCTTTATGTTGATCAGATGGTCTTGTAGTCGTCTCAAGTATTTGACGGAGTCAGTTCTGAACACATGGATCAACAGAAGGTCAGGAAGTTAAGCGCTGGTAGGGTGCCGGTTTCTATCTCTCCGAAGATTAAGTCAGTAAACAGGGAGATTCTAAAGGCAAAACTCTCATTCTTTCTCTTTTAGGGTTTCTAATGTCTCATACCTAGAGGATGGATTAGTGCACATATTTATATGCTCGACTAGTGGCGTATCTGAATAGATCTTGTATGTCGTTTTCCTCCCACGTTCTTGCATGTCACTTTCTCCCACATTATCGCGTGTCGCTGTGCCCACGTTCTTGGCTACGTCTCCCCCTACTCTCTGTCATTTTCTCAAAATTAACAGGTCTGCTACAAAGAATATTTTATTCAAATAACGGTCTCTAGATCATGTTTATCCTTAAGTTGAATAGTCGGGGTTATCACATTCCACAAGTCGAGAAGTCTTCGAGTCCCCGGGGGCCTTGGGGTTCCAAATGGTCTTTGGGTGTCGGGTGTTTTGAGTAACAGTCGAAGTTACTAGCGGGATGCTCGGGATCAAGTACTAAGGGACAATTATACCTTTTGGTTGAGGGCCTCGGCATCTAGCGAGTCGGGGGGCCCCTAGGGCCGGCCCCCCTCGAATTAGGATCATATTGATATATATTGTCAATTCCATAATTTGTAAAATACATAGAGTGGTAGATTATGCATGACATGAGCATCGCATATCTTGAGTCATATTGTAATCATCAAGTGTTGGTTCCCAAGATAGAAGATGAGCTCCAAACACTTGAAGTCGAGGATGATCGGTTTCCAAAGCTGCCAAGATCCGAAAGCTTGAAGACTCAAGGCTCATTAAGCTCAAGAAAGGTTTGTGAAGGTATTTATCATGATAAACATAGGTTAAAGAACTTAAAAGACATTTACATAATCATATGGACCAATGAATGCCACCTACTTGTGATCCCAAGTGAGTGAAAGTAGGTTCTAGGAAAAATGAAAGAAAAACAGGGGAATTGGATCGATTCGGAGGGGGTCGGATCAATCTGCACTTGGAGGATCAATCCACTACTTATCGGATCGATCCGGTAAAGCTCAGGTGTCTCAGACTGAGACACCAGATCAATCCGACATAGCTGGATTGATCTGAAATCATAGAAGTTCAAAAAATATAGCAGATCAACATCTGTGATTTTTTGACTATTGGGATAAATGTCATATCAAGGGTGCACAACTGTGCTCGTCATTTATAAATATGTAAGAAGCTCTAATGAGCTCTTTAACACATAAGAACACACCCAAAACCAAAGAGAAGAATTCTTTGAGAAAGAGAAAGGCATTTACACCTCCCAACCTTCAAAGGCTCCATTTATGTGCATCTATTGAAAATCAAGAGCCATTTAAGTGCTTCCTTAACACTCCACACTTGAAGAACTAGAAGAAGGAAGCAAGGAGAAGGGTTTACTTGTGAGTAAACCCTTCTTAGAAGCTCCAAGAAGCAATGAGGCACTCTTGCAAGCTTGGTGGAACACATTGGCAAACTAGCTCAACAAAGGAGCAACCACCATTATGTGCAACAAGCAATACGCAAGCCTTTTAAGGTAAGTTGTATTGAATTTTTATATACTTTGGGTATTTAGCACCCGTCGGAGACATCGGGTGTAGACCATAGCACTACCGCCGGAAACACCGGTAGTGTAGACCAATACCCACCAGAGACACCGGGTATAGACTTCTCCCGCTGGAGACACCGGAAGTAGAGCTTGCTATGCAAGTAGATAGGTTTTTGTAATTTTAACCTTGATTGTAATGCAATTCAATCTAAATAAAATTTAGTAGCTCAATTAGGAGCTTTGAAAGTTCATGTAGGCCCGAGTGCTGAACCACTATAAACATTGTGTTGTGTGTATGATTGTGGTGTGTGAATTGTCTCTTCTTTTGGTATCTACATGGCATGTACAGCATATTTCAAATGATCTTTCAAAATTGCTATTAAGAGAGACATAAAGTAATTGAAAGACTAATATCATAAATTGTCATTGCATTGCACTTGAATCTATAATAATTGAAGCATATTTACATGTGCATTAAAATTCCAAGTATTATAACAAACATCTTAAATTTGAATTTTAATTGGGGGTAAATTAAAAAGAATATTTAGATATCCTATTCACCCTCCCCCCCTCTAGGATAAAATTAGACCTTCACAAGGGTGTGTGTCACTACAAGTTCCTCCAAATTCATCCCTAAACCTACAACCCAACATCATGTCTCTCATTAAGAAAATGGTTGTAAGACAGGTCAAAGCTTCACAAGAGATATCATATATAGGACAAATATGTGTTATTATTCATTTCAACTCGACATATGTGAACCATGTTCCATTCATGCCTAGATCCTCATAACCTACCTTTAAAATGTTTGATAGAAGGGAGATTTGAAAAAAAAAAAAGCAACATATGTGGCTCATTTTATTTTTCTGCTCTATGCCCATTGCACAAACCAGCAAGTTGTGTTTACAGATTTCATACAATCGCTTGAAGGACTTGCCTTTGTATGGTCTGGCTAGTTGGTCTACATGTACCTCAATGATTTATAATACAGGAACTTTCTATGAAGTTAAGTCTTTAAACCCTCTCTAGTTTTGAGGATCCTTCCTCCAAGAATATAGATTTAGAGAAGAAGTTACTAAAGAAAAAAAGTGTTCAAACTGTTTGAAAAATAAGAGCCGCCATATCAAAACCAAGTCAGGACCCCTAAGGCTTTTTTAGAATCAAGAAAGAACCCATAAGTCTGTCCTCCAAGAAAAAAGGAGGAGAAAGAGTCAAAGCAAACCCCAAATGGCTTATAATGGAGGACATGAAAGAAAAGAATTACTCCTTTCCCGTTGAAGTATTCAGAAATTTATTCAACCAGATGATATAGGGAAAACTTATCACCTTGCAAGAACAAAAGGAATGTATGAAGTTGAAAAGGTCAATATTGCCAAATATTGAAAATAACATCACATAATGAGCCTTTGTACCGGAAATTTCTTTATCTTTAAAAACAAGCTTCAAAGTATTCTTGACAATGGTGACCTCACATTTGGTTCTTCCCAAGATGATGTTGCATATGCTAATCTGGTTATTATATCATAGGTGACTGAAGAAGTTCTAGAAGATTATCAATTCTATAGTATGCCAATTCCTTGAATGGCGAGTGGATCATCAAAGAATGCAAGGTTTTAAGGAAAAAGTGTTTCCAAGGAGATGTTCAATAAACCAAAGATACCTCACTAAAGGGTAACCAAGTTCAGTCTTCTCCAAGAAGGAAAAGTATCTAGGAACACCATCTTTCTCAGGTAGTCAATAAAAAGAAGTCCAAAAAGAAGAAAAGGAAATCCCTAAGGCTAACATCTTCCATATTGACCTTCTTGTACAAACACCAAGGTTACCCATCACTTTAAAGAGTACATGCGTGAGAACTGCAAAACACTCATTCAACGGACTCATGGCCTTCATTATATGAGCTATTTGGAGAGACATCATCCCTTACATGGCAATATTTCTCATCAACATAGATGATAACTCACTACCAGAGCAATTCACCATTGATATTAACAAAGATTCCACATTGAAACAACCTAACGATTGTTGGGGAGATCATGCCAATAGCCTACCAAATCAAACCAAATAATATGAAAGAATTAGCAATCAAAGAACAATACAATCAAACAACAAGCACACCACAAAACACAAAATTTATGTGAAAAACCCCAAGTTGGAGAAAAACCATGGAGTTATAGAAAAAGCTTCACTATCTTATGAAGAAGACAAGAGTTCTCTCTCAATCTCTCACAAACCACACATTTTCCACTCCCTTCCAAGCTTAATCTAACCCTAAATAACAATAGAGACATTATATACATCATAGAGGTCAAACTTGGCAAGAGTCCATTTATCCCATAAACCTTCTATCTTTGTTTGTATATGGAATTTTGTTGTCGGATCGATCTAGTATACCTTTGATCAGTCCGAGACCCAGGTCGGATTGGTCTACCTATTTTTTGGTGTTTGTCCTGTGCAGTCCTAAAACTTCCTGATCGGTCTGTTTAATGTTGGATAGGTCCAAGGGCCCTTCTGATCAATCCAAACTTTCAACATCTTCTTCTTTGCTCCTCTAATTGTATCAGGCTCCATACCAACGATGATGACATGCAAGATACTTTGTCAAAGGAGATCGACATTGCTAAGTGTTGATGGTCATAAACTACTAAAAGAGCCTGAATATCTATAAGAGAAGGAATGGAGGCATTTGATGACCTCGCTCATAGTCATCAAGAATATCCTTATATCCTAACTTGGGTCTATGGTTTATCATGTCTACATGTAGACCAGACATATGTACAACACAATCTTCCATTCTAATGGAGGCATCTCTTCCTGGTCTTTTATTTTAGTAAATAGATAGGTCTTTGCAAGTAAAACCCGAGACTTGGGCATTCAGAGGAATAGATTCTTCTCCCATTGGATCATGCAAATATATAAAAGAAAAGACTTAATTATGAGTTTGGTTGAATTCAAGCATTAATGCAGTCAATTCCCTTGCACAATTGATGGGAGAACATGATTATCATCAAGAAATTAAGGTTGAAAAAATTCAGCACCTCCTTAACTCGGATTAAATAGTATTTTACTTGATTTTTCATAAAACATTTGCACTAGCTCCTACATAACCATGGATGCAAAGGCACATCTTATATCAAACTATGGTGCTAGCAAGAGTTGGCATGCTGTGATGACTTCTAAGGGCAGTGTATAACCTCTCTCTCTCTCTCTCTCTCTCTAATATATATATATATATATACCTTCAGATATTAACAAGCCATATAAGAAAGGAAAATTAGCACTACAAAACTAAATGGAAAGTTCACAATTAAGTAAAATTTACCATAACTTGCTATCATAAGTCCCTAAAAAAGCATCAAATGGAGAAATGAGCCACTTAAGGTCCCATTGACCGTTTCCATGTTCACAACCTCCACACACACGCACATATCCTTATACCATACTACGGAACTCTGAACCCAAACAAACCCATAATGGTCATAAGCTAAGAACAAGAAGCCTTACATTCATCTACATTTTGGATATTGGTATGGTTCGTTGAGGAGGCCGTAAGCTTTCCCCCCAATCAAACCACACTCGCCTCCTTTGGCTCCTCCGAGCTTCCCAGTAAATCGCCTTCAGCACTCCTGAATTTTCTGTCCAAGCTAATTCTATCCTCGTTCGATTCGTCAAATAAGAAGTTTGTTTTTTCTTCCAAGCCCCTATCATTAAACAAATCTGGAAATTCATTCAACTGGGAAATATCAGGGACGGGCAACGAGTTGAATTCAGAATCCATGAATGGGGGGCTCTAGTACTCCACAAGTGCTCTTCAATGGGGTCCACAACCATCGACTGATGATGATCAATGGGATCGGGGTGTTTTGTGGTTGGAATCTGAGATGGCATCACATCTTGTGATTCAGTGAAGTGGGTTTGTTGCAGTTGAAGCTGTTGTTGTAATGGCTCTACTTGTGCATATTGTAAGTAATTGCTAATGTCAAAATTGGTTACTGCATTCAAGCCTCTGCGTCTTACGGCTGCAATGTCGTATGCTGTAGCTGCTTCCTCTTGGGTATCTATAACAAAAACCATAAATTTCATATACCTATCCAAGGAACCCACCCATCCAACCATTTGACCATTTGCCTATGGCTCTGGTCCTCCATCTTAGTGGCCACTTTTTGATCTTCAAATTGGTATATGAAGGGATTCAAAACCCATTTGTTTTGGGCAACTTAGGACTGGCCAATCACTAAAATATCCTCCGTTATGCTATGCAGTGACTAAAATACCTCCTGTTAGATTGGAGAGATATCATGCCAATATCTATCATTGCATTCAAGATGCTGAGGAGGGTGTTCTAGTAATTATGCAGTAGGTAATACCATCTTATATTTACCAATATACCCTTTTTCAGGCATCATACTGCCTTGGTTCTAGCGTGGTATCTCTTCAGTCCAACTGGAGCCATCTTAGACTTCCATATCCAACTTGGGTAGTCTATCCCACGGGAGGAAATATTCTGTGGCCAAAATTGGTGATTGATGTGTGAACACACCTGATGTTTATAAGGTTAAAAACATAAAAAAAAAAAGAAGAAATGTTTAATTTTAAATGTGAGCCCCTCAGAAAGAGCAGAGTAGATTTCCTACAGTGAAAAAGCATGCCGTGACCCTCTTGCGTGAGGTGTTGCGCAAAACCTGGCGAATAAAAGTGAAAAAACATTCAGCACTAGGTGCATGATGTAGTGGTTTTCTTGTTTCAGCCACGTGTTACCCATTGCTTGGCACAAGAGGGTCACCACACGCTTTTTGGCTGTAAAAAATCTGCTTTACAAAACTAGGCACCAATTTATCAGTCAGTGGTGCATGTCACACATTGTTCATAGAAGATCTTTTCTTCTATTCCCCCGCCGGATTTCATTTACTTTCTATGCTCTGCATAGTTTTAAATACGTGTATTTGTGTACTGTCAGGCAAGTGCACATGAACAAGACCTCACTAAAGGACAAAAGAAAGCCCCGCCAGCAAAAAAGAACATCTTAGAGGGAAAGAAAGAGCATACTGAAAGTCCCAAGGTAGACATATTTGCTCCCCAAAACACCAATCCTTGCCTCCCAACATCCACTATGATTGTGCCTGTCATAATCCGGCAAAGTAAGCCAGAAATAGCGGCTGGCAAATCCATATTTCAGAAACAAAAAAAAAAAAAAAAACTCTTTTTTTAGTTTTAATTATTATTTTAAAAAATTTACCTAGCCACACCACGATATTTAGAAGCTTCCCTAGAAAACCCACTACTCCATCTCTTTAGCATTGCTAAATAATCTTCCCTTGACATATTCTGCATTTCTTCAAACTCCCTTGTGTATGTTCTTAACTAAATTATAAGTGAGGAAAAGAAAAACACGAAGTTATAATTTAATTTATAAAAATTAGATTTAAAAAAAAAATTACAAAGGAAATTTGTTTATAAATACCGGAAAATTTAAGATGGCATTGGTTCCCCAATACTTGAGTGCCGTGAGATCATAAGTATGAGCAGCAATTTCCTCATCATCATAGGGTCCTAAATTTTGAATAAATAGAAAAGTGTGGCAATGCCATAACTAATATTAATAGGAACATTCAGGATAATCTCTTTCTTAAATTAATTAAAAGGAAGAGAAATCATGCAGAGCAGAGCAGAGTCGCTTACCCAAATAAACTAAGCAATGACAAAAATGGGCAAGCAAATGTTACAAATTGAAGAAATCGCCAAGGGAAAAAAATTAATAACCGTCAGGTTCATTAAGGAAAGCAATTTAAATAAAAAAAAATAATATCACAATCTCTTCCTTAATTTGCTCACATAATAATCTTATCACCTTGTTTTCCTTTCCTGTTCTGGAGGGAATTCCAGGGGTTCTTATCCCAGATGTGAGCTTCATACTTCCCACTCCATTTATGCCTAATGACAATGATGAACATGAACATGCAAAGATATTCAGTAGAAACCACCCAAACGGAAAGAAGACAAAAATAAATGGGAACTATTAAAAATATCTATTCTATAGATACCTGGTAACTCCTTCATAAATGGAGGTCCTCCCACCTAAGATGTTATTAAACTGGGGTTTCTGCCTGGTGCGCTTTGTCTTGGATATGCCTGGTTGAAGGGTAGTGGTAGAGAGAGGAGGAGAAGGAGGAGGAGGAGGAGGAGGAGAAGAAGAAGAAGGCTCTCTATGTGGAGCTGATGATGAAAATGAATATGAAGGTATCCTCTGCATTTGTTGTTGCTCTATTTTTTCATGTGGGGCTTTATAATATGATATCCTTCCTTCCATCTCTCTCTTGATTTTGTTGTTTAGATAACTAAAGGTGGCTTACCAAAGCAGAAAGAGAAGACTCAAAAGGGGGCTTGGGGAGACAAAGTTATATAGGGGGAGGAGGGGGTTTTGACTTAACCTTGGGCTAAGGTTCTAACCATGGGTTTATTAACTCTTCGACACTTGGCATAAGGTATATCCATGCACCCAATTATACTTAAAGACTGACTTTTCCAAAATCTCTCTCTCTAAAGTTAAAAAAGGAAAAGACAGAAGGAAAATCTTTCAAGATATACAATTCATAAATGTTATTCATATTTGCAATTGATTACGCTGAGAGGCAACATTACATTTTCTAGTCAAAATTATACACCAAAATTGTATATGGGTCTTGTTTATCAGAAGTAACTACCAAATGAACCTGCATGGAGCAAGGGGTGAGTGATGTAGTTTATATTGTACTTAAACCTACACCACTTTTGTAGTGCTCTAAAACCCAGTCCTCTCTAGGGCGGCATGGATCCCAAGGTGCTAATTTGAAATCATGCCACTATAGCGATCAAAGCAATGATAAAAATCGAATGACATGGTCCACATAAATATGTCCACTGAGAAGGATTCCCGAGTCCAGATAAGTATAACCTGATAGATAGTATAAATGCCTTATCCAACTCATATAATAAAATATGAATAAATTAATACAAAACAAAGTATATTGATTAAAAAAAAGGTATATTGATATAAAAGAATTTCATCCCACTAATAAGGTATATGAGGCCATGTTCTATATATGTACTCTAGTCTATGCATCATTGGACTACAAATTAATACATTGGCTACCTACGGCCCCAACTATACATATGAACTCTTAGGTCACAAGATCTCAATCATCGGGGCGAGAGAAAGGCTCACCCTCAGTGGACATAAAGTTAGTAAGGTAAGTTTGGGAAAGCCTAATAGGTGAATCCATTATTCAACAATTCGTAGAAGAAAAAAAAAAGATAAAGGAACCAATCTGACTAACCTTAATGAAAGCATAATTGATAAAGCTTTATAGAATTGTTGTTTATAAATGATATTCAAGAAAATGCATCGTGTAGAGTAGGTGGGTCATTACTTGTGCTAGTCTTACAACTATTGGTGCTAAGACGGGATATATGGGAAATAGTCCTAACCCTTGGCTGCTTGCACTTAGTTGCATCACTAAGCCAAACCTTAAGCACTAACCACAATTTATTTCTTGCCAGGTTCAGACCCATGATTATGATTTAAGCATCCTAAGTCGATGTCACAACAACAAGTAAAACCTCATATAGTGTAAAACCAATCATATCATCTATAACAACAACAAGCAGTTTTATCCCAACTATTAGGGGTCGGCTACACGAATCCTATGCTTCCATTCCACTCTGTTTAGGGCCATATCTTCCATTAAATTACAAGTTGTCATGTCCCTCCTTACTACCTGTGGGCATAGCGGAAAGCCTGCGACCCACTTCGGGGTTAAAACCTCGAAGCCCGGCCGATTTGGCCTCTTAGGCTTGGGTTTGGAGTCGCCACCAACACGGGTCTTTATAGGCGGGGTTGGACACCTGCTTCTTTTCCAAGGGAAGGGAGGAGACAGGATTTTTAGGGCA
>JAOXJP010247828.1:0-22363 GCA_025762735.1 Platanus orientalis
GGGTGATGTGACATCTCCAAAAAGTGAAATGATACCCCGCTTGTGTCTCGGCTCACGACGTCGCACAAGAGGGGTGTCGCAGAGGATATGAGGCCCTTGTGTGGGGCTGAAATCATCTGTGCCACCCCTCTGATGGGACACTCGGTGGGGGGGAATCAATTCACTTTTTGGAGATTTTTGATTCCCCCCATCAGAGGGAGTGTCGCATGATTTCGTGGCCATTGAGTGGCTCACAAGAGGGGTGGCATAGAGGATTTCAGGCCAGCCCAGGCCCAACATGTGAAACGCACAGTCAGTCTTCTTCTCCGTCTGGGCCTGACAGTGAGGTGGAGCCATTAGTTTGGATGATGGGAGGATTCTTGCCCAGACGGTCTCAGCTGGACCACATTCCAATTTCCAAGGTTGGTCTTAACGCCCATTTCTCAGACCCAAATCTATTATTCTCAAGTAAATTAAGCATTCTTTACTCCCTTTTGCCAAAGCCAAAATATATATTGTACTGTGGACAGTTTGAATAAATTATTCTGTGTCTATATAACACCCCACCCCACCAAATAAATAAATAAATAAAAAGACGCTCCATCAATTAAACTTCAAAGTACTAACTCTTCTGCAGTAGTGATTTTGGTGATTCGCCATGAGATCTCTTAATGGCGACGCTGCATACTAGCGGTTAGTAGAAATCATTTTCGTCAACTAGAGCATGTTTTGGGTAAAATCCAGTCTGCAACTATGGGTACAATTGATATTTGGGACAGGTTCGAATTATCTCCCGAAAATATATCACCCTGTTACTAATCAATGCGTGACAGAGGGTGTGTCAATAAGTAGTTAAATACATTTTTAAGATGGTGTCATAGTAAATACACAGTAGATAAATTACGTGTTTTTAGCATAATATCTTGTGTGGCTTTGTGTCAGGGGCGATATCCGCTGCACCACCCCTCTGAGACGCTTGGGAGTCGAGACAGAGGGGGGGAATCAATTCACTTTTTGTGGGTGAAGTCACAACTACAAAAATGAATTGATTCCCCCACCTCTGCCTTGGCCTCGTGCGTCGCAGAGGATATCAGGTAATCTATTGCTATATATTGACGGTGGTGGAGGCAAACCCAGCGCGATTAGAGTGGTGCATAGGGCTTCAAGTATGGCCATAATGGGCCGGGCCAAGATCAGCCCAAACATGATACTTGAAGTGAGAAGCCAATCCTCTTTACTCAGCTAAGCCAGAATAACTCAGCCCGATATCAGCTCAATTTGAAAAAGTGGATTTCGGGCTGGATCAGTTAGCTGCCTGTGGGCAGAAGATTGGACTGAATCCAGTTTAGTCCGAACTTAATAGCCATGGGCCATTCGGACTGAGTGTAGGAGTTAAAGTTTCAAGTTTTAACTGTATTCAATCGAATTTCAAGCTTCTAATATTCCAATTGTTCGGGTCGGGTTGAATTGGGTTTCGGATTGATCTGAGGCCTGACTGAACTTGATCCTATAGATAAGTTTGGGGCTTTGGACCCAAACTCACATCGAACTGAATTTAGTATTAACCAGCCCATTCAAATTTTAAGCCAAACAAATGAGGCATTGGGTCAGCCCAATTTGTAGTAATAGTAGTTGTAGTCGTAGGGCAGATAGTGTCGGATGCAACATTCCTCATCATCTAATCTGCATTAAAAAAAAAAAAATATTTTTGGAATTATTTTCAGGAGAAAAGGTTGTCTTCTCAAATGCCATCGTCGGTGACGTTCTTACATTAGAGAACTACGAAGACTGGAAAATTTGGATGCAAAACTACTTGATGGGGCAAGGGCTTTGGGATATCGTGAAAGGAGGAGAAAATAAACCACATAGGGAAGATGCGGCCTGGAGGGACAAGAATGGCAGAGCTCTACATGCTATTCAAATTTCATGCTGATCCGATATGTTCTCCCATATTAAAGAGTTGACTTCAGCTAAAGAAGCATGGAACAATTTGGAATATGAGTGGAAATGGAGTTGGGGGGTAAGGAGGAGTATCATAAATGAAAGCGTAAGTCGCTGGAATAAAATGAAACAAGGTAAACGTTTCTTTCCTCTCTTTATTTTTTCCTAAGGAATTAGTAGAAGGTCGATAAGTATTGAAAGTAACTGTTTCACAATAGAATTTTACAAAATGCTTAAGTTGCTGCTTGCATGATAAAGATGCTACGTTTATAAATTTAAGAAGAGTACCGTACCAGAACCATATATGTGAGTCGATATATTTTTGCTTACAGGAGAAGCGGGATGCGAAGACTTGAGAAAAAACCGAACTCTGTACGATGCAGCATTTAATAATGACTTGAAGACTAGCACATAGGTCGTTTTTTGAAAACAAGCCTGATGCAGTGACTGCCCCCATTGTTAGACAGGACCTTAATAGGTCATAAAAGGCACGACAGGACGGAACCCATATATTAACCAACATTGACTAACCAATGTTGGGAAGGGAACCCAAATATTATTAACCAACATTGACTAATCAAATAATATAAGGGTTTGGCAAATGGCAATAGTAATTTAATGTCAGCCTATTTCTCTCACAGGGTGATTTCATGCTGATGAACAAGTTGAATTTGTTCGACACTTCAGATCAAAGGTGGATTCTAATGGTACCCCTAAAGACCAAGCTGGACAACCAAAGGAGGATAGGATCAACGTGTTATCAATATACACCAAGCTGAAAGACGAACTGAGGAGCATCATCTCATCTCTGAAGTCCATGCAAAAATGTTCAGTGTTTTCCATCAAATGACCTTCTTCACTGAGGGTTAGTTGTGTCCTTGCTGGTTTAATTTACGTGTGTGTGAAGTAATTCACCAAAAAGATCTAGTTATTTTTACCAAAACAAAAATGGAAATACTTCTTAGCAAATCTAGTTGTGCCCTTGCAGTCCTCCACTACATCAAACGACGACTCTGGGACGTCCTTCAACAACGAGGTACGCCAGTGCTATTGTCATTACTCTCTTTTTAACTGCCAAATAAATCTCAACCTCTTTTCAACTACAGTACCTGGTATCAAGCAAATCCGCAGGACAAAGTTGAAGAATATTCAAGCTAATGAACTTCTCATTCTCCTCTTTGAAAACGTTCTCTTGAAAAACAATGACTACGTAGTTGAAGAATTACTTGGGCCACCACTTCTAGTCGCTGCTGAGTTTGGAATTGTTGAGTTTTTAAAGGTGGCTCTCGAAAAGTATCCTCCCCCTCGTTTGATTGAGTACACACACGCAAGTATCCGGCCAGTACTTCATATTTTTGTTATACATCAACAAGAGAAAATTTTCAACATTTTAAATAAAGAAGGTCGACAAACAGCAGTGAGAACAGTTGATAGGGATATTAATCAGAACAACATTTTGCATTTGGCTGGACAGATAGCACCTCCTCATAAACTCAATGCTGTCTCCGGTGCAGCTCTACAGATGCAGAGAGAGCTACAGTGGTATAAGGTGAGACTTTTATCTCTTTTCCATTATTTCTATATAGAAAATTTTTTATGTTTTCATAAACAAAGCAATTAACATGTGCACAGAGATCCCGGGAGAATATTTGGGTCGACAAAGATTTGAAGTCGCGACCTAAATCCTGGTCAGATACCATCTTAAATAAAGCAATTGACCATCCCTCCTAAAACCCTAAGGTTGTCGGAGAGGTTAGACTAAATATACTTCATATATTTCAACATGTTTCATGCTTGAAAAACACTTAAAACTGTATTCCTCATCTAAGATGAATTCACCTTTGATCAATTATCAGACCTTTTATAGCCGGAGTGTTGGGTTAACAATTTTATTCTTGACAAGAAATCGTAAGAAAAAGAAAAAACTGTATTCATCTCTCTCTCTCTCTCTCTCTCTCTCTCTCTCTCTCTCTCTGTGATATAACTTTTATTTCTGCTTTTTAAGCTCTTATATTTTCTTATATTTTTCAGTCTGGGTCTCAATTTTTCTCCATCTTAGGCTGTGGAAAAGATTGCACCACCAACATATAATGAATGGAAAAACTCAAAAGGAAAAACACCCCCAGTTTTATTTACTGAAGAGCATGCGAAATTGGTTGAAGAAGGAGGAAAATGGATGAAGGAAACAGCAACATCATGCTCAGTTGTGAGTGCTCTTATCATCACTATAATGTTTGCTGCAGCCTTTACACTACCGGGTGGAATCAGTGGTAATACAGGAACTCCCTTTTTAGCTCTCTTCTCTGCTTCTAGCTCAACATTGATATTCCTTCCCTTCCTCACTTCTCGCTATGCTGAGCATGACTTTCTCCTGTCCTCGCCTACAAAATTGATAATTGGACTTGCAATGCCTTTCTTTTCTTTAGCGGCCATGATGGTTGCCTTCAGTACAACCATCTTTATCATCTTTAGTAATCATTTGTTGACTATTTCAGTTGTCCTGGTCTTACTTGCTGGAGTCCCAGTGACACTGTTTGTCTTTCTTCAGTTTCCTCTCTTTATTGACATTGTCCACTCCAAATATGGCTCTGGTATCGTTCACTCATAAAATACCATCCATTTGTATTTATATTAAAGCATGAGATTTGTTTGTTGAACGCTCGGCTGTAATGAGCACTAGTGAATCGAAATTTGTTTTGTGTACTACAATGAGAATTTAATCCCTTGAACCATGATCATCGCTTCCTATGTCAATAAAATATAATCGAAACATACTTTTCAATTGAAGATATCCTTCAATTATTCTCTATTGGATAAATATCTAGCACTCGAAAAAGGGCATCTACTTTATAACAGTTTGTTTGGCAACGATTTTGAAAGTTCACTCATTGTAATAATTATTGGCTTGCTGGCCCCGTCAACCTTAATCCGATTCAAACAAGAAAGATTATCTATATTTATTAAGGGCCCGAACTTCAAAGGACTCGTAATAATCTCAAGTTTAGAACGAATGCTATTCACAAATTTGAAATTTTAGAAACACAATAGGTCAAGACAGCTTGTACAAAGTGTGGTGTTTTCAGATATCCATTTTTTGGCTAAGGTAATTTTGAACAACTTTAAAAGTTCTCCTAACATGTTGTATATAGAATTTTTCTTTTCTTTTCTTTTCTTTTCTGGGTATTATACCATGAGAGCACCTTAGGCTCTTTAGGTTTCGCCTTACTCTTTCTAGGTTTCATTGTATGCTCTTTCACATTGCTCCTAAAATAACTTAGAGCAATGCAAAAAAAAAAAAATTCCTATGTTTAAAAGCTCCTATGTTTAAAAGCCTTCTTTTATAAGTAAATAGATTCCATTAACGTCTAAAAATTACAATCATGGGTGTGTACATTGATTCAAATCATCGCAAATGAATCTCCTTAAGGAGTCTGAAAATTCAGATGGCTCCAAAATGGTTTCTGTTGAAGTTGCCATCCTTGATAATATGTCCTGGTTAATTCTCTCAAAACATGTTGAATGTCCACCATCTCCAAGCTTTATATTTCCTGCAAGATAAAACTCTGGAGGCATAAAATCCGCCAAGGACAATCCCATTTTGATTTAAGAATCTCAGATGCACCTTTAGAGTCCGTGATAATCTGAATTTTCGTAACACCTCTATTCTCTGCAATTCGTATGTTAGGTGTTGAATCATAGAATTAATGAAATATTTAAAATTCATATTAGGAAATAATTTTTGGAATTTTTTTGTCATTTTTGCATGCTTTGGTGACCAGTAACCTATAAGAAGGGCGTAAGAGAAAGGTTTTAGTCTTCTACGAATTTGACAAGTATACAAATTAATGAACGATTCTTTGATAAGATCTTGCCGTTTTCTTAGATAATTATCCTATTCTTTTTAAATTTAATATAGGACAGACCAAATTGTGAGTTAATACTGCACATGATAATAAAATGCTGATTATTACATTGAAATTGGACAAAATCACTTTCAGCAATGTACAGGATTTGGCATTGATAGGGTTGAAACTGATTCAAAGCTAAATCTTTACTTGTTTAAACAAAGGTTTATTTATTTATTTCGGTAAACAAAGATTGGTTGGAGAGATATCATGCCCATACTGATTCATGTGCGTTGTGCGAAATGATGCCTGACAAAGGTTATCAAATTTGTTGGCAAAGAAATTTCTAGGCGGGAAGCAATAAGACCATATGCTCGCCAACCAAGAAGATGTTTTGTGACTAGAAATTGTCTTGACCCTATGTGATTGCACCATAGATTGACAAGTGATTGTTTTTTTAATTTGGTGCCTTTTTATGGACACCTATTTTTTTTATTTGAACACCTTTTTGACACTTTTAACACTATGCACCTCCATATGTCAGTCTATAGCTTGGTGATACAGGGTCACAGATAATTTGGTCACCAAACATTATTATTAACTCGCAAAACATTAAAGCTGAACCGTGAGCATGTTAGCAAAAGTTGACTTAGGGTGTCAATTGGACTAGGTTGGCTCGAAACCCAACATGTCTGGCCCAAAAAATAGACTGGTTGGGTAAAGCTAACTTCAGGCTAGGCGAGTTTGGACCCAACTTTCAAGCCAGAAGTTCTATTTGGGTTGAGTTCAGACAGGCTCACTTTCAGCCTGAACTCGGACTGGCCTAGCCTAAAGTAGTAATAAAATATAGCCTAGACCAAAATTGGTATAGCTTAGCGCAATAAATATAGATACATGAATTTTTACGAGGGCAGTTCTGGGACTATGATCAGCCCAAATTTAACTAATGAGGCAATTTTCAAACTATTTAGAGTTAGTTTAGGCCCATTATCAACCCAAATTTGAGGAGATTTAAGTTTGGGCAACACAAACTCAGCCCAAAGCCCAAAATTTTAAATTGGATCAAATTCAGGCTGACTACGCTGGGCTATGTTCGGGCTCTAGTTGAGTTCAGACACATGTAACTAAGTTCGGGCTAAACTCAGCCCAGCCCAGCCTGGCCCGATTGTTAGCCCTAAGGTTGACAGTTGTACTAATACCAACTTTGCAAAGCTAAATTAGAACATGCGACCATGTGAAAGGCTGATATGACAACAACCTTTTTAAAAATCAGCTATCAAATGACTCGTGGACATCTAGGGAAATTTCACGTGGCTAACAACCATGAAAAGTGAAAACACTGAACAATAAAAACCATGAGTCTCCATTAAGCTCATTTTTTAAAATATTTATTATATTTTAAAAATAAAAATAAAAAGTGTCACGACCCGAGTTGACTCTAGAGCTATCCAATCTGAGTTAAAAATCCAAGTTAGCAAACCTTAGCTGCTTGTCTTAAGGAGTTCAAATGAGCTTAGTGTTTTAAACATGATAGTTGTGGAAGCCAAAAGGGTTCCATCTACTCATCACCTCATCTTGGTGTTTGGTTTGGATTCTAGAATCCAAGTTTGAGCTATAATCAATTTCATTCCATATTATAAAGGTGTTTGGTTTGAATTCTAGAATCTGATTATACATAATCAAAATCAAAATCACTCTTTAAATTGATTATGCATTACAACAGGACAAACGAAAAACAAAAAGATCTTATCCAAGTAAACTCTTTACATTTTTTGCCTACGAGGCTAACAACTAAACATACTATTGGTGCAAGTTTAATCTTTGTACAAAGGGGAAGCTGCCAAAGCAAGTCAAATCAAACCAAACCAAATCAAATACCACTACAACAAATATGACTTTTAGTGACAAAACCTTTGTGATGGTTAGCTAAAGCCCTTGCAAAAACACACTTTTGTGAGGGAAAAACTACTCCCTCACAATTGTTTGGTAAAATGGAAAAGTAGTTGCGACAAGATCAAAATATCATTGCCATTGCATTATTGGTCCTTGTAAATACAAAATATTTGGAGGAAAATATTTCCGTCAAGTTATTTTTGCGAGGGGATTTATATGCCCTCACAATAGGTTTTTTTTTTTTTTTTTTTTTGTGAAGACAAATAGTTAGCCCCCACAAATACATTTGTATTTGTGAGGGTAAGAATTTAGCACTTGTTAACATGAAATTATTTGCCAGTACTAATTGTTGCCCTTGCTAATATGAATGTATTTGCGATGTCTAATTGTAGCCCTTGCAATTGTGTGGTAAAATGACAAAGTAGTTGTGATAAGACCAAAATACAGTCGCAACTACATTATTGGCCTCATAAATACAAACTTTTTGGAGGAAAATATTACTGCCAAATATCTTTGGGAGAGTGTTGATTTGCCCTTGCAAATAGTACATTCTTTGCAAGGGCTAGTAGCTCACCCTCACAAACACATTCATCTTAGCGAGGCATGGTTTTAGCCCTTGTTAATATGAATTTATTTGGGTGGGCTAATTTTCACCCTCACTAATATGAATGTATTTGCAAGGCTAATTGTAGCCTTTGCAATTATGTGCTTAAATGACAAAATAGTTGTAACAAGACGAAAATACCATCGCAAATCCATTAGTAGCCCTCATAAATAAAAAATTTATAGAGAAATGTTCCCGTCAAATGTGTTTGTGAGGGTATTTATTTACCCTTGCAAAATGTGTTATTTTTCTAACAACAACAAGGAGTTATCCCTCGTTAATACAATTATTTTTATGAGGGCAAAAAGTAACCCTTGCTCATACGAATGTATTTGTGAGGGCGAATTATAGCCCTCATAAAAGATGAATATGTTTGCAAGGGCAAGTAGTTAGCCCTCACTACTACTATTGCATTTGCGAGATATATTGTGTGCCCTTGCAAATATGGATTAAAATATACACAACCAATTATATCAATTTGAAATATTGATTCAAACCATACTAAGCCCTAACTTCACAATAGATGGGTTAGGTTCGGGTTGACTCATATAGTTGTATACCCTTAAATTGTGATGACACGAATCTGACCCATCAACGTAAATTACCACATAACCTGCAAACCTAATAAGAACCCAACACTACATAAATGGGTTAAGGTTGACAATATATGTGTTTCAGGTCAAAATGGATCGATCCTCTTTGACAAGATTAATAAATGGGTCAGGTCGGGTTTAGCCATATATATTGTTGTATACCCTTATCTTGACATGACACATCCACCAACATGAATTTCCACTCCTAGTTAGAAATGAGCAAAATGACAATTTTGTTGTATGAAAAAAAATCATTTTGGTCTTTTAATATTGTTTTTTTTTTTTTTTGTGATTTTTATTGATGCTACAATTTTCCAAGGCGATAAAATCCTCTACTCTGTAAACATCATTCTTGTCTGCAGAGTGGTGTTTGGTCCCCACCTAAAAAGTGCATGGGGCCAACACCCCCTATGAGGGGGCGAATGGTGCTCTAGGTGTTAGGGATCTTTTCCCTTTTCTAACCGATCTTTTAGCTTGAGATGTAGAGCATTAATTCTATTTTATTATTTATTTATCTATTTATTTTATTTTTGCTAAAAATCCAAAGAGAAAATACGTATTTTTATTATTATTGTTGTTTATTTATGAAACAAAAAGAAAATGTTTAGAACTCTTTTTTCCCTTCTTTTTAGGTAAGAACCTATAGAGTGGTTTAGACAACTTTCTTCATTTCTATTTTTTTTTTCTTTATTGTAGGAACTTATTTAGTAGGCAATGTAGGGCACCAATCTTGTTCTTTTAGTAGGAATCGGTGTAATGCGCCTTGAAAAAATGAGTAAGGGTTCTCGATTTAGGAGGTGCTGGGAGATTTTAGTAGCGATTGAATTAGGAGGTGTAGTGCGCTTAATATATATAAGAGGTGCATGTGTCTTTCGTTCTCATTCAATCTTTCATTGTTTTCAAGGATTCTCTGTCCAAGTATGTCTCTTCTCCTTTTTCTTTATTCCTCTCACCATTCCTTCCCCTTCCTTCATGCTATCACAGTCAATTTTTGCAATCCTAAATGAGTCCTAGCTATAAGCATTTAACATAGTCTTATGATTTGGTACTTGGATTTCAATTTGTAACCATTGTGGACTTTTGCTTTCAGTTGTGTGTTGCTTTTCTTCAAATCTAGGTTTGTAATCCGAGCTATGTGACTTACCAATTTCTTTCAGTTGTGTTTTGCATGTTTGATGTTTAGTTTTCATTACAATCTTATGGGTTCTTGTTGAACTACTTTTTTTTTTTTCAATTTGGTTTTGTTTTATTTATTTTGAATTATATGGTTATGAAAGGATTTTTTTGGGTATGGTTTGTGTTTCTTATCTTTTTTGAGGAAGTTATCAATGGATGTTAATTTCAATTTTTTTTAGTTTTCCTTCTAGTGATTGGGAGACTGCGAGCTATTCCTGAAGGTCTTGTATACTGGATGGTTTTATTAATTTGTATTGTTAGGTAACATGGTTTTTTTGATCTTGCAACACTAAGGTATCTAACAAAACATGTCCCTTGTCCTCAAAATATACATAAACCAACAACAAAACCATAGAAACCCCTCATTCACACTCTCAAAAGCAACAATCTTTGTACATTTGCTGGTGTGGCTAATTCAAAGCATTTATTTCTGATTTCCTAACTTTTTGAATCCCTCTTTGAAGTTTAAATTATATAGAAAATGTTCTTTTAGATAACAAATGCATGAACTGGTAAATCGCAAACAATGAACATGTCAAATAAGCTTCACATGATATAAGTTCCTTTATCATGTATGATGATGAGAATAGCCAAACCCCAAAATGAGAATTGCACTCTTCTGCAAGAGTATCAAGGTAGCAAAAACTACTAGCAATACTTCTCTTCTAACCAACAAGTGGGCAGGGCAATCCTTCCTATATTATACATTCTGAAACCCAAGTGGGAGACACTTCTGCAATTCAAGCCTATATCCCTATCTGTCATTTGTTGTTTATTATTTTTGCCTTCTTTATTTAATTATTATTATTTTATTGCGTATTTGACATTAATTATCATTTTACTTTATATCTTGTTAGTATTATTATTTTTTAATGAATTTTTTTAGTGTTTATTATTTATCTTATCTTTACTATTTTGTTTTAATTCATCTATTTTACTTGTTTTTAATAATAATTATTATTTTTGCATATTTTGTTTATTTTATTATTAATATTAATATTGTCATCCTTTCTGTTATTTTTCTTAATTCTTAACTATTATTTTTTTGTTTATTTATTTTTATATTATTAATTTTATTACGTAATTAATTATTTTAGTATTTATATTCATCTTATTTTATTATTTTTATTATGTTTTTGTTTATTTATCTTTTTAATTAAAATTTTTATTAATTATTTTTTCACTCATTTCTTCTATTTTTGTTATTATTATTATTATTTTATGTATTTATTTATTTATCATTATATTTTTTTCATAATAACTCTACTTGGACTAGTTCACTTGAACTACCCAAACCAGTTTTATTTGAACTTGAGCCGGACGGCCTTAAAAACACTTGAACCACCCCTTTTCTATCACGACCCTCCATCTCCCTCTTTCCTATCTCTCTATCCATCTTTTGCTCGCCCCCATCTCTCTCTAATGCCCTCACCTCTTTGACTCCCTCACCTATTTCCCTTCCCTCATGCGATCCCTCTCTCGTCCATGCCCCTCACTCCCTGATTTCTATCTCTCTCTCCCACGCGCTCTCCATCATGACTCTTCCTTCTCCCGTCCATTCCCTCTTCCGTGGAAACCCGAAAACAAACTTATTTCCCTCTTTCTCATCTACTCATCTACAAGAGGCCATTTCTCTCTCCTAGTTTTCCTCTTTGAAGCAAGCATGCAAGATCTCAAGCTAGCCATGCAAACCCTATCTTGACTCTCCCCTCTCCCCTCCTCATGTAAACCTAACTTGCAGATTTCGATAGCCATAGGGGATGGATCAAAGGACACTAACCATTATCACTAGCTACAAGGCCAGGCAAACCTGGAATATACCACCCCTCATGGAAAATCACCCCTCACATCCATTTTCTCTATAAAACCCCCCATAATCAACACAAAGGGGAGAACTCTTGGCTAGAGCATCTGTAAGATTCTTGGCAATAGCATTTGGAGGAAAGCCATGCCCAACCATCGATTATGGGTTTTCTCCTAAGAAAGATTCCTATGTTAAACTCAACAAATATAAATCCTCAGTCTTCGGTTCCCTCTTCTTGATCATTCCTTCACTCCCTCCTAATTCTTCTCAAGTGGAACTCTCATCTC
The DNA here is from genome assembly GCA_025762735.1 of Platanus orientalis. NCBI lineage: Eukaryota > Viridiplantae > Streptophyta > Magnoliopsida > Proteales > Platanaceae > Platanus > Platanus orientalis. The sequence goes on from JAOXJP010247828.1 coordinate 12,123, forward strand.
AAGCTCTACCCCTATTTTGGTTTGGCATCTCATTGCTGCTAATCATAAGGAGCAAGAGAACCATAGAGAAGAAGATTCAAAGATCCATCTTGATTCTGTCGTGTGCTACAAGTGAGGGACTCTTTCTCTCACCTCTTAATTTTTTTTGTTATAGTTACTCTCTTTTGTATTTTTATTTTCTTTATTATCTTTTTTATAGAAATAGAGTAATTGATACATAAGTTGGGTATTTCACTTGGATTTACATTTCTTCTCTAATTATTTTTATGCTCATAGTTTGGGTTTCTAGACACAAATTTAGTGCATAAATCAGCGACATGAAAAAATATGTAACAAATTCAATAAATGAATTTTGGTATTAAATGAATGGAATACAACTCTTTGATTTTACACTCTTTTACAAAAAGAGTAAAACCTCTAAGTCTCATCAACAAAGAAGGAAGGTTATGCCTCTCATGGAACATCAATAATTCCATAAATTGCACATTCTCTCCAAACAAGGAAAGTGCAATCACTCTTTTAGACTTAAAGGAGTATGAGTATCCAATCAACACCCAATAAAGGGTTTGACAAGATTTTAACCCTAAGTCGATAAATACACATCTATTACATAAAGAGGGGACTTTTGGCAAAAGACTTCAAGTAAGAAGCTACAGAGAGAAGAAGGCTCTAAAGAATCTCCATAGGTCTCCAAAGACTTGAAGACTCAAGGAATATTTTCCAGTCTCTCCATTAACCACAATCCGTTGCTAAAAAGATTATGACTTCTTGCATCTTAAAAACACGCCACAAATATGGCCTTGAGAGCTAGATTTACGGTGTTTCTCTCCTTTTTGGATAAAGTGCGAAGCCCTGAAGAGAAGCAATTCCCTTACAGTCAAGCATCGATCATCAACACCTGAATCCAAGAAACACGCTGTCAGGCCCTTGGATTTTGTTGAAGAGAATTAGACGTTTACTTTTTTTTCACAACAGTGTAAAACCGAAGAGATTGTACCCATTCATTCATATCAAAATATTCATTTATTGAATTTATTATATATATTTCATGTTATGGATTTTTGCACGAAATCTGTGTCTATAGGAACCTATAATTTGGCACAAGTATGCATTTTTTCTGCAAGTTTGGTTGAACTTAAAGCAATGTCATAAGTTTCATACAAATTGAAAAGCCGGATCAAACTATAATGTAGTTCAAAACATGCTCTACCTTTTGCATTGATTGCACTTTTAGATGTTGGATTTTTCCATACATAGTTTATGCTCGTGCGGGCTAAGAACTTCACAAGATTTTTTTTTCTTGTTTTGGTCATTCACAGTTTATATTATTGCAGGCTAGGGGTATGGTGAGAAACTTGAGATGTTGGTTTTATTTTTCTATATGCAGTTTACGCTCATGCGAACTAGGAGCAGTGCAAGATTTTTTTTTATTTTGGTCATTCACAGTTTATACTCTTGCAGGCTAGGAGTGTGACAAGATTTTTTTGTTTGGGCTATTCATAGTTTATACTCTTGCGGGCCAGGAGTGTGACAATATTTTTTTTGTTTGGGGCGTTCACAGTTTATACTCTTACGAGCCAAGAGTGTAGTGAGGGAACCCGAGGTGTTGGGTTCTATTTTGCCATACACAGTTTATACTCATGCGGGCCAGGAGCAGTACAAGATTTTTTTTATTTTAGCCGTTCACAGTTTATATTCTTTCAGGCCAGGAGTGTGACAAGAATTTTTTGTTTGGGTCATTCACAGTTTATACTCTTGTGGGCCAGGAGTGTGACAACATTTTTTGTGTTTAGGTTGTTCACAGTTTATACTCTTGCAAGCCAGGAGTGTAGTGAAGGAACCCGAGATGTTGAGTTCTATTTAACTGTATACAGTTTATGCTTATGCGGGCCAGGAGCAATACAAGATTTTTTTTGTTTGGGAGTGTAATGAGAAACCCGAGATGTTGCGCTTCATTTTACCATATGCAGTTTATGGTCATGTGGTTTAGGAGCAATACAGTGAATCTTTTAGGGATAGTATCTTTTGAGAAACTTTCCATTGATGGGGCCAAGACACAGTCCTTCTGGTGTGACGAGGAGATATACGCCATTGAAGTAAACTTCTCTTACCACATGTAGTCCATCCCATTTTGGATCAAACTTTTTTCATGAACGGTGAAACAAAATGATGGGTTGCCGAACTGCAAGCACCAAGTCTCCAACTTAAAAAGACCTAATCCGAACCTTCTTGTTGAATGCACGAGAGAAGCAAGCCTGGTAGCATTCCAGTCTTTGTTGTGCTTTCAACCTCTTTTCATCTAATGTCTCAAGTTCTACAACTCGCAACCTTGCATTTTCATCATCTATAAACCCCTCTTGGATAACGATCCATAGTGATGGGATTTGGCATTCTAGTGGAAGAACAACTTCTACACCATATACCAAGGCATAAGGCGTAGAGTGGGTAGGAGTTCAAAATGATGTGCGATACACCCATAGGGCTTTGCCAATTTGCTCATGTCAATCTATCTTTGACTTTGACAAAGTCTTTTCGAGTAGCTTGCAGAGAGTCTTGTTGAACACTTTAGTAAGTCCATTGACAAGAGCATTGTACATGGTAAAAAATCACTGTTTTATCCCAAACTTTCCATAGAATTTGTCCATTAAGCTGTTCTTAAATGGCTTTCCATTATCTATGACAATGTACCACGGGATCCCATAACAAAAGACAATATAGTTTTTTATAAATTGTACCATAGTCTCTTTCTTTACCTCCTTAAGAGGAACAACTTCAGCCCACTTTGAGAAATAGTTTGTTGCAACCAAGATGTAGAGATGTTGTTTTGATGAGTCAGGGAGTGGACCAACTACATCGAGTCACCATCCATCAAATGGCCATGAAGTAACCGTAGGGTTTAGTGGCTTTGGAGGTTGATGAATGAAGTCTGTTGATGTATGTCAATCCCATGGACAAAATGTGTAGTGTTCTATATCTTGTAAGTGTCTTATGCTCTCACAAATTCAAGACATGAAGATAAGAAGAACCAAAGACTTGAAGAAGAGATCGGAGACTACCTCGGAGTTACCCCACCAATAAAGGTATAAAGCATGCATTGCATAACATTTTGAGACCTTAAAATGAATGTAGACATGGTGGTAGGTCTCTCACAAAACCCAAGGAAAGAAGGCCCAAGGACAAGCCCACTTGGAATGCCTAGACCCAAGATCTCAGGATCTTGGAGCAGCAATCGATTGTAAATCTCGTAATTGATCTCGATGCAATAGATTGGGGATCTAGAAATCAATTGCAACCCAATTCTAAGTGCAGATTTAAGACTCCTGAGAGCCTCATAAGCCACAATCGGTGGCGGAATAAATCTTAGCCTTGACTCCCAAACCAGCAATCAATTGGGGATCTCATAATCGATTGCAAGCTAGATCTTGAGTCACAATAGATTATGAGATCCACAATCGATTACGAGCCACAATCAATTAGGGATCTCCCAATCAATTACGAGGTCATTTTTGGTAAAAAAAAATAAAACACGAATTTTAAAGAGAGATATTTGAAATTTAAACCCCGTTTATCAAAATCTAAGGTTCTAAAGAGATGCCCGTTTTAAAAGATTCTAATCCTAAGGTTATGAGTGTTCCTCACCCCTATAAAAGGAAACCTTTTCCTTTAGGGTAAGACATATCCAACACTCTAAGCTACCTAGAGAGGGTTACAAAGTTTACTAAATTAAGAGTTTCCCCCACTGAGAAAAACACCATTACTCCACTGATTTTGAACTTGAATGGCTAACATCATACTCAAGAATCACTCTATTTTTCTTTCTTATTGAATACTACTCTACTACTATTGAGGAGAACTTGTGGTGAGTCTTTCCCAAGAGGAAACTCACACTTGGTTGAGCTCAAGGAGCACTAGAGCCAAGAAGTTGGAGCTTATGGGTAGCTAAGGCAAACTAACTCAACAAGGAGCACCCCACTTTGTGCAACTAGCAACATCAACCATTTTGTTGTAATATTTACTTAACCTTGCATTTATTTGCATTTATATTTACTCTTGTGTTTGTTTTGCTTCCACCGGAGACACCGAAAGTAGTTTACACTCGTCGGAGACACCGAGTGTTGTTGTTTAGCTTACCTGTGAGCTAGTAGTTAGGTTTTGTATATTGACCTAGGTTGTAATAGTACCTAAATAAAATATATCTAAGTTCGTGGTGATCTTTAGAAGAGTGGACGTAGGCCCTAGTGCCGAACCACTATAAATCTCTTGTAGTGGATTATGTGTGTGATTGCTTGTCTCTTTACTTTGATGCTCATAACTACTCTTGCACACTACTTGTTTGACAAAATATTTGAGTAGACACCTTGCAACACACACACACTTGGACTAAGTTAAAAAGATTAAAATCAAATTAAATCAATCCCAAGATTGCCAAAAAAAGGGGTAAGATAACTTTAAATATCCTATTCACCTCTTATAGGATAACTTTAGTGCAATTTCACATGAAATATGAGATTTTTGGCTATATTTTATACCTAATAAATTGTCAAAATATATTGACATTAGCTTGTTTATTGGCTGATGCGAATTGTCTATCAAGAGTGTCAACCATGTAAATTCCTAGACAGCCATTGTTGTAGATCTGTACTCTGCTTTGATTGTCACTAAAGAGACTATTTGTTATCTCTTACCACACCAAGAGATTGTTGTCAAGCCAAGGTTAAAGGAGTATCTAGTGGTTACTCAACAAGTGGTTGGATATTTGGCAAAGTCATCATCATAATATCAAGTTAACTCATGCTTATCTTTTTTTGTATAGCAGTCTGTAGTTAGTTGTACCTTTGATGTACCTTAGTATTCTATGAACAACTTCTAGATATGGTTTTCTTGGTTCTTACATGAACTAACTAACCATTCCAACTACATGTGAGATGTATGGTCATATTAAAGTCAGATAAATCAAGATCCCAACAATTCTTTTGTACATTGTACTATCCTTTAAAACATCACTTCCATCAGCTCTTAGCTTTATGTTAGTCTCCATTACTAGATGTAACTAAATTGAATCTATTTGTGCTAAAAGACAAACAAACAAGGGTCGAGCTTACATATTGTACCTCTATTGAATAAACCCATTGGCTTGAAGTCAACTATACCGAATTTCTGTAAGAGGCATCCAATGTATTTTTGTTGGCATAAGAAGTGACCTTCTTTGACTTTATCAATTTGAAGTCCTAGAAAATGTTTAAGTTCCCTGATCTTTATCTAAAATTGTACTATTAGATTTTACCTGTGTTTCAATTCTCTTCAACATCATCTCTTGTGATAATTAAGTCATCACATATATGAGCATAATAGATAACCTACCATCTCTAGCTTTCATGAATAGGCTAGAGTTTGTAGGTGTGGCTGAGTATTCATTCTATAGTAAGAACTCGACAATCTTCCCATACTAAGACCTTGGTGCCTCCTTCAATCCGTAGAGGGCATTTTTCAATTTACACACATAACTAGGTTGATCCTTGCTCTCAAACCTTTTTGGATACTCTATATGAATTTATCGATCAACCTCCCCATGAAAGAATGCATTTTTAACATTCTAGGACTTACAAGCAGCTAGAGCTAATAGTACATGAACCATTGTGATTTTTGGCTATAGGACTGAAGCTATCATTATAATCAAGCTTATATTTTTGAGAAAATCCTTGAGCAACATAGTGAGCTTTGTATCTTTTCATAGATCGATCTAGGTGAGTCTTCACTTTATAAACCCATCAGCATAATATGGGTTTGATGTCCTTAGGCTTTGGTACCAAATCTCAAGTCTGATTTTTCTTTAAAGCTATAATCTCTTATTCAATTGCTTTTATATTTTCTGTTCTTTTCTTTTGTGTACTTCTTACTATGAAACCTACTCCTAAATATCATTTGTCTCGGCCATGGAAGCATCAATATACTTTGGATTTGGCTTTCTAACTTAGCTAGAATGTTGTACCTTTTTCCCTTCATCAATTTATAATTGACTTTGCCCAACCTCTTCAGGTCTTCTTGGCTAATGGACACCATCTCTCCAAGGGCTGGTGTGATTTCTTGGTAAAGATGGTGGACTATGCTGAACTTGTTCTTTCAGTTTAATTTCTTTATCACCTTCTTTCTCTTTGGCCTCCTTAACGTTTAGTTTTAGTTGAGGACCATCTTCCAAGTCCTTAGATCTTGGTACTTCTCCAGTTTCTATATGGTAGGAGGAGGGTGCGCTTTCATGATCTTCCTTAAAGCATTTTTCATCCTTAAGCTCTATCTTCTCATTTAATAACAATTCTTTTTCTTTCTCCATATCTATCTCTGACTCATTTGGGTGCTCACTTTCTAAATCCATGTGATTCGAACACCCAGAGTCATCGATCCAATCTTGACTAAAATCTACGACTTCTAAGTTATAGACAATAGTGATGGCTAATTCCATTGGCTTTTCCATAGTATCACTAAGTGCTAACATATAACTCTTCATCATTATAGAATCTATTGCATCTGAAATTGGCATTTTAGTCTCTTCAACTATTGGCAAGGATGCTTTCTGCTCTTCCCAGTCTTCCTCACTTTTGCTTTAGAAACTTGTCAGAGTCATTGAGTTTCCTTCACCTATCATTTCAGAACCAATAATCACAGGCAAGGTGACCTTTCTTTCCACAATTGTATCAATGTTTCTCTCAACGGTCTTACTCATGGTTCACTATTGCTTCTACTTTTCTTGACTCCCCCTGAAAGAATGTTGTACTTTTACTTACTAGACTCAACGGTCTAGATTTCCTTTCTCCTTGAAAATGGTTGACTTTTTTCAGTGAAGAGAACTTCCTCTTCATTTATAGATGCCCTAGCTATTTGTCTAGCTAGAGTTATCTAATTTTCCATCAGATTCTATAACTCTTTTAGAGACGGTTGAGTTGTCCATCCTCTTTTAGCTGTCATAATTAAACCATTGTATTTAGGTTTTATTCCTAGAGTTATAATGCACCTCGCTGATCTTTGATTATAGATTTAGTTGTGAGATCACATTGTAGAGAGTTTTTACCTACAAGAAGTATTAGATGATTGTCATCACCTCTTCAGTAACTTTCGTTAGCTTGTTTTTCAAGAATTGAAGATGGGCATCATTTATCTTGGCAAAAAGTTTGGCCAATGTATCCCACACCTATTTTGGCATGTCAGCTTCATCATGAATGTGTTCCAACAATTCCTTTTGAATTGTCTTCAACACAAACAATGACTTTTTTGGCCTTTATTTGCCAATTACGCAATACTTTTACATTTTCACTTAAAGGTGGAGCAGTATCACTACCACCAACAATCTCCCAAATATCATGGCCTTGCAAGTACAACTCCATACATGAATACTAGATGCATAATTAAAATTGCTCAATTTCTCCTATAAAAATTAGCAAGATTTGCCTTCGTGATTGGTGTGATTTCATGTCAATGCTCACTACCAAGAAGTTCAATCCCTAACTAATTAGTTTCACATAATCTCACTGTCCATGATGGACACCCTTGATCATATCATGTGGTAAGCCGAACCTTGTGCCAGACCCGCTCCAAAATTATATTACACTAAATCAAATCAACGTTGAATTGGACTTGTGTGAACCTTATAGAACCGAACATGTCCATGCCAAATAGGTCAAACCCACTCTATAATCTATGGATCCACCACACTTTTGGTATGCCAAATCTGTAATATCCTGTAATACATTAGAAGGGTAAAAACGTAATTACAAATGTATAAAGGTAAAATTGCCTTTTAACATTTTTATAAAATCCATTGTGGTGTTTGAGACACAATAGAATGAATTAGAAGTGAGGGAGACAAAGCTCAGTCATGAACTTGTCAAGTTCTAAAGTTATCCCAATAACGTAATTGGGGTAACTTGATAGACACATCTGTACCAATTGTTAATGTAAAGTGTTGTAAATTTCATGAACTATAAAATACAGAGTAGTGTATAGACTAGGGCATGTGTAGAATTATGTTACAGTTTAAGAGGATCATAGTTTCAAGCTGTATGAAGAACAACTTCAAGACTTCATGGAAAGCTAGCCGGAAGCATACAAGGCATCTTGAAGCATTCACAACCCATTCCAAGATCAAAACGATAAAATAGGTAAGGTATGTGAATTGAAGGTCCAGTGAAGGGGTTCAAAGACCTATGAACATTCCCGAACCAAGGAGGAATGATCCCAAAGTCATTGAAGCCCTCCAAGTACAATTTTGGGGTATTACAGGATAGTAGAATCGATCCAAACCTCCTGGTTGGATCCAAGTAATTTGGATCGATCCAAGATCGAACTAGCGACTCTCTGGTGTCTTTGACTGAGATTTTAGCACTTTTGGATCGATCCAAAGTAATAGAGCTCACTAGAAATGAGTGTAACGGCTAGAAGATCTTGTAAAAATGGAAAATAAAGAATGAGAATAAAAAATAACCGTTAGAGATGATTTTTATCTAATGGACAACAAGGTTTTAAGCTCATTATAAATTAGGGTGAGCGCTGGAAAGCAAAGTAATGCTTCTGAATATTTTTGAAGAAATACTTTGCTCTAATCTTCTCCAAAGTTCTGAGAGAGATTTCGATCTCCATTAAAGTGCTCATAACTCCTTAGATTGAGATAGGAGAGAGAAAAAATTCAAAGCCACCTCCTTGCTCCTACTAAGGCATATCTTTAAGAGGTGATGTCAAGAGTTATTCCATCGAAAACTCGATCGAGATTCAAAAGTTACATCTTGTTCAAGAATGAGCGATCCCACACTATGCGTATAGCAACATTAGCCTTTAAGAGGTATGTTATGCTAAGTTAATTTATATTCAATTGTGATTATTCTTACCGAAGACATTGGAAGTTTAGCACTACCGCTGGAGACACTAGTAGTGTATACCTAAGCACCTCATCAAAGGTGTAAACCATTCCCATTGGAGACACCGGAAATAGACCCAACATTATCGCTAAAGATATCGATAGTGTAGACTTGGCACTTTTACCAGAGACACCAGAAGTGTAGACCATTCACTGAAGACATCAAGTGTAGTAGATATGCCTTATTTAATTTTAGTTTTAATTGTACTTGTTCAATCTTAATAAAATTATTTAGCTCGGTTGTGAGCTTTTGAAAGTGGACGTAGGCCTGATGGGAAGTGTGGAGCCTGATAGTACTGTACACTTTTCCCTGAATTTTTTAGTAAGGGTATTATGATAATTTCAACTTGTATGGTGTAGCCCTAATTATATATAATGTTGAGGGCGGCCGCAACAAAGTATCGTCTTGTACTTTCTATTTTTTGATCATAGTGAAAAATCGCAGCGACTCCATGGACGTAGCCCAAGTTGGGTGAACCACGTAAATCTGATGTTTTTATGTGTTTTGTTATTTGTTCTTGATCTTTATTTTCCTTCGTTTTGCTTTCTTACGATCCTGGGATTAGGGTAAATTCTTAACAAGGGAGAGGGAGGTGGGGATTAGTTGTTACTCATGGCCTTGACAATAAACATCAAAGCACCTTCAACAGTTTTTCTTCCAGAGGTAGTAAAAAATTCAGGATATCTCAATATCAAAACGTTGAAATTAACTTCATTAGGATCCATCATCTCATTCATCAAGCTCTTTGCTCTCCCAACCTTCCCATTCTTGCAAAGAGCATGTACCAAAGTGTTATAAATCACGGTATTCAGCATGACACCCCGAGATTTCATCTATTGCAGAAGTTTGTAACCATCAACAATCCTATTCGTCAAGCAGAGGCCTTTCATCAAGATCCCAAAAGTGTAATCGTTGCCTTGAATCCCACATTTCACATACATATATACTCCATACTTTCTTCCTGGAAATTTGGTTAATTAGCTTAAAACACCATTTGATAGCACCCATATAGGAATTTTGATTTGACCAAGTGATTCTAACTATAATTTTGGATGGTTTCCAAACTACTATGGTGAAGTTCACAAGAGGGTCAAGGTTTAAGTCAGTTAGGGTGGATCCTATCACCATGAACATGTGCTACATGTTTGGGCTTGAGTTTATTAGGCAACAGTTATGGTCTTTGAAACTACATCCAAGTCCCAACATTGACGCATACCTCTTTGGCCAATTGAGTTATGCTCTTTGTATGGCTGTAGTGGCCATACAAGAGAGAGAGAGAGAGAGAGAGAGAGAGAGAGAGAGAGAGAGAGAGAGAGAGAGAGAGAGAGAGAGAGAGAG
>JAOXJP010247838.1:0-22362 GCA_025762735.1 Platanus orientalis
AAAAATATCCAGAACCTATCAAACTTGCAAAACAAACGTGGTGCTTTTACGTTCTTGAAAAACCTCAAAAACCTTCTATAAAGATCTTATAAAACAAAGAAAATAGTCTCTACAATCCTATGGAATCAAATATCCAAAACTAAGATCACTTGTGTCCTTGAAAACAGAAAACACTCTTTAAAACCAATGATTTTGGAACCTTAAAATGGATTAAAACTCACGGTAAAACGATTTTTAACATGTAGAAAAGAAAGCAAAAATATCCAGAACCTATCAAACTTGCAAAACAAACGTGGTGCTTTTACGTTCTTGAAAAACCTCAAAAACCTTCTTTGAAAACCCTCATTCTTTGCTTCAAAACCAAGAAAAAACATGAGTAGATCTTTGCAAAACGGAACCAATCAAGTCCGAAGATCCTAAAGAATGAAAAACCGAAGTTAGTTTAATGTTGTCTTACCTCTTTACTTGTGCAAAATCATTCCTAAGCTTTGTTCTTCAGAAAAATCTCCAAAACCTAATTTTTCCTCTTTTTTCTCTTCATCTTGCTCTTGATCTTTTCTCTAGGTTTTATAGGTCTCTTAAAGTTGAAATCTATCAATTTATAGACCCCCCAAGAGGTCCCACACAAAATAGAAACCAAAAAGCCAAAAGGGAAGTCGCGTTCATGACTTTCCTAATCGATCTTAAACAGGTGATCGGGGATGCCTGATTGATCAGGCTTCCTGGGCGTTTGATCGGGCCTCTTAGCCGATCGATTAGGGGTCCTCCTGATCAAATGGGTCGGAGCCCAGTTCCGATTTTTTTTTCTATTCTGACCTCCAGTCATTCATTTGCTTGTATCTTATTCATTTGGTGTCCATTTTGCTCACCGTTTGTTTTGTTAAACTCTAAACTTCCGTGCCTAGCCAGTGACAGTTTGCCCATAGATTCTTCCTACATGTTCGTTGGTGTCTCTCCAAAATTGTGTCAATTTATATATTAATATATGTTCATTTAAATAGTTATAAGTGTGTGCAAAACATATATATTATGCATGTACAGTATAAATATGACACGTGTATAAAATATGTGTGAATAGGTGTAAGGTATTGCACAGTTCATGTTCTTGATTGGTAAGCTGGGAATGATGGATATCTATTCACCAGCTTGAGGAGTGTTGGAAAAGGCATTTACAAGTATTTATAGGGCATTTATGTCAAAAGGGTATTGTATATCCATACGGGCTATATACCACATGTTATGTATTGAAAATACAAACCTAATATAACCATATAAGACATAATACTCATATGATTTCTTCCCCAAAGACCTACGTTCTTGCTCGTGCTCCTTTAGCATGGATGTTCCAAAGACCTTTTGGTGTTATATGGTTCAATAAGGAGCATACATGCAAGCCAATAGAGTTTATTGGAGGTTACTTGGAGAATGTTGACAAGGGTGTCAACTAAGTGGAAGATTATATTATGGACAAAACGAGTTGGCTCATGACATGGCAAGCCACAGGAACCTATGATGGAGTATTGGTCTATCCTTTAAAGATTCTAAGGAGTGTTCCGTTGTGTTGCTTGTGTCCAAATGGAGGTAGTATGAGTATAGGTCACAAAAAGGGGTTATGTGGGGCCACAAGGAAGCAAGGAGTGGACAATGAGGCAAAGGCGAGTGCATTCTGAAACTAGAAGTCATGAGGAGGTTGTGAATTCAAATGGTTCGCAAACTGGAGATCCATAGTTTTAAAGAAAGCTAGTATGATTTCTCCAAGGTTGAACTTCCCTTTCAGAGGTGGGTTAAATGCTTAACATCCACCTAGAGGAGAGATGTGTGCCTAAACCCCTCTATGGCAGGTGTATGGTATGGCTACACTGTAGGCTTTCCTTGGTAGAACTGAGGGTGGACTATAGACCATCCAAGTATGGTGCCTCCAAGGATGGTGCTTCGGCCATCTAGAAGGAAGCATTGTACTAATAGATGCCACTAGCATGAGATGTCCTAATCCAACAGTCCCAACTCTAAAGCTCAACAAGTAGGCACAGAATCAAAATGCCTTCTCCTATTTGAGGTCCAAAGGATAATTGGGCTATCCCACGACTATTATGCCTAGATGTGCCTATCTTATGAGCTTAGATGGTGCTTTCCCAACAGCAAGAGGACTGCATAGGAGGTCAACAAGGCTCGGGGGAGATGCCTTGCAAGCAAGACACTTGAATTTGAAGATGCCAGCTTGCTAAGTTGGTAAAGTCTGTGGGTGTCATACCACTGACCTGGCTTCAAAACCCGTCTTCACCTACTAATGTTAACCATTAATGTTTACCTATCCAAAAAAAAACACTAGAATTTCTATGGTTGGTGCTACAACCAAACGTTGTCTAGGGTTAAGGCCTGAAGTTTGTGCTATAGACATGATGGACCTTCCGTGCTTGATGGTGGAGATGGAAATGCTCCATGCCTCTTCGAGATGCACTTCTATGGCACAGTTGGTGGTTGGCTTGATTGAGCATGTGATACCATAATTTTGTGCAAACTAGTAAAACTCGACGACATAGGGACCCAATGAGTGGCATAAACATCATAGTAGGACACAATGAAGAAACTTGTGGGCTGGTTAAGGATGGATTGATGTATCAATACTCAATAGAGGAGTTGTATCCCTATTAGTACATTGTGGTGGGAAATTGGTGGATCAAAGAAGGCCTCGAATGGTCTGGTTAGGTAATGGCTAGAGTGCTGCATGGTTACTAGCTAGGGAAAGAAAACGGCTATAACAAGACACTCTACCCTAAAACTTGGCCTAGTCTTCAGCCAAAAATTCAATGGGTTTGGCCTATAAGACTCATGGTTTCAAAACTCGACCGACCCCGGATCAGACGCCAGATCTGACTCGAGATCAGCGATGAACAAGCTGATCTAGGGGTGTAGATCGTGATCCCACAATGATTGGGTGATCCATATAATGCATTAAAAAATCTAGCAAGTTTTTATGAAAATTTGGTACAAAGAGTCCCACAAAAGCCTCTTTCAAAGAACCTCATTTAAAGAACCCAAAAAGAGCAACATATAATAGGTAAACCCCCAAAAGAAACACTCACAACCCTTAGATTTGACCTTATAATAATGAATGATCCAGATTTGGCTGCCAGATTACATATTTTCCATGTAAAAACACCAAAGTTTTCTAACAAGGGCGCCCCCTTAGAACCCCCTAGCATTAATAGTGGGGGGCAAGCCCCTGCGGGGGGATTCAAACAAAGCTAAATAAATCTTCACCAACCCATCGGCTAGAATAACGAATCATGTATTTTTTTTATTTTTTATCTTTATCCATATGATATTATATATACTTTAGCTTTTATACATTAGATGTTTGATTAAGTCAATAAAAATCTTGACCTTGTACGAGCCTTAAAACCTTGTTCATACATGTATGATGCACTTAACATGCCTATAAAATGTACAATTTTGATATTTATACATGCTCGAGAGTCGTAACAGTGTTTATTTATGTATGATACACCTAACATACTTAAAAATTATGTTTTTTCTTTCTTTTAAACTTTTTATAGAAAGTATAATAAGAATTTGTAGGATTTTTTCAGATTTTTTGACCTTGGATCAATGTCAAACCGAACGATCCACACTTGGATAGCCAATCCAAGGCTGATCCAGACAATCCGATCCGATCACGGATTGGTTTTGGGCCTGAACGATCCAATCCACCGATCTGAGTTTGAGAACCATGACAAAACTATGGGCCAAATCCACCAGATTGTAGGTAGAGCCTACCAAAATGGTATGAACCTATAAAAGGCCCAGGCATGCTGACTAAGTAGAAAGCCAAGGTCCAGATTCTTTAGGATCACTGGGCCCAATCCCTTAAGAAATTATGGCAATAATTAATCTTCAGAACATGTTTTGAGATCAGGCCCAGATCCATCTTTCTTCATGGTTTCAATCAATAACTAAATTAAAAGAAAGTAAAACAGGAAAAAAGTTGACCTTCATTGGATATAATTACTACAGCATATGATCCCATTCAACAATGTTCCAAAATTGCCAAGCTTATCAGGCAACAAACTAGCTAACAACGAATTCGGAAACTCAGTAATTAAAAAACAGAAAATGAATCCCACCTTACCAGATACCTTACATATCTCTGCATGAAGATTGCAGTAAAACATTTAAAAAATTAACATCTTTATTACTAACCAAAAAGAAGAAGAAAAGAGAGAGGCATATAGTTTAAATTATTATTCTCCAGTTTCCAGATGCATTAAAATTCTATATACGTAACTTATTCATCAAAAACAAATCTTTATAACCAACTAGAAAATGGATGGGAAACAAGGCATAGCTTATTTTAGTTGAAAGTTTCTAAAACTTGTGTATCCATGTTGGAATCCTTTTCAAGTAAAACCTATAAAGATTATGGCAGGGTTCATATGTATTCATTGTCCTAGCGAAAATGATATTAAGTTTCTTCAAGATCCCATTGAATTCAATTTGCATGTATTTACAACTAAACTCCTCATGTCAGGACAGGTTCTGTTTGAATTTTGAAAGGTCAAAAGCTATACAAGACAGGAAGCTCTATGCCAGTAGTAAGAGCACAGGGGTATGTCATGGGACAAATATTTGAAATTTCTTGCAGAAAAAAGTGGATCTTGAAGACCATGAATTCCAGGTTATGCCTGAACTTTTCCTACCAATATGAATCCAACACGTCACATGTTTTATACACGTCATCAAATTTATTCAACACAGAAATGTAGAATGGAATATCTTACTGATTATTTTACAACACCTATTACAAAGATTATAGTTGAGGATGATATAACATGTGATGTACAAGCTTTGACATCCTAACCATAATTCAAAAAGGGAATGTAAATATCATTAGTGTGCATCACATACCAATTTTGAATAGACCATAGAATCAATTACACTCTTTATCATTGGTAGAGGCTGATAGTGTCGAGAAGTATCTGCATTGCACTCATTTTATAAGTACCAGAGAAAAGCATTTGCATCACATAGAAACTTTTATTTTGCACAGAAATCAATGGAAATATCAGCATGGATACATATATACATAGCCTTCCACCTCACATCCTAAATTCTTCTTATTTTTCTTTTCTTTTTGTGGGTATGCTGGCATAAATAAAGCATAGGCCCAAATGGATTTGGATGTAAGCTAGAGGGAAAATGCCTCTGTAGTATGTACAAATAAACTGTCTATGGTGAAGGTCAGAAGTAGAGGTAAAAGTGAGGGATTTTTCTTCCGCAAATTTCTGGTTGAACGCTTCTTTGATACATAACCTGAGACTGATGCGATTGAGAGAATTGTAGTTGGAGACAGATGCTTTCATAAGGGAGTTCTCCAATCACAGCCAACCTTATTTCGAAATTGATAGGTGGGTTTTAGGGAGGACCCAACCCTGGGAATGTGGTGGAAAAGAAGTGGGTGCCTTCTCCTTCCGAGCCAGGCGAGTGCATCTCTAGATTATCGAAGGGAGCAGATGCCCACAATGAAAGTCAGATGTTAAGCTCAATGGTGTACCTCTATTAATGAGGTTTTCTAGGCCAATGATGACCCAGGACTTGGAGTTGAGTTCATCTAGGGTCATATGAACCTGACCAGCTATTGGCCATTTTAGTAAATAGGCCATGTGTATAGGGCGTCCAATATAGAAGAGGCTGAGTGCTCTATTGATTCTAATTTTAGGTAGCAGAAGCCAAACAGTATGGTGATGTGGTGTGGGTCCATTAGGTGATTTTGCGGCTGAGATGGGTGTAATTGATTTTAGGGTTGCCATGGCTGACATTGTTCCAGCCACACTTCCATTCACTCTTGCACTGATTCACAGTTTGCGGATGAGGCAATCCAATGGATTTGTTCATTCAGCATGTTCACTGGAAGTTGTTGCATCAGTGCCAGAAACCAAAAACTCCTGAGGTCCTTATCTCAGGACATCAGGAGCCCCATGGATTATTGAGAGGACCCTCAGGGAACACATCATCCTATGGTACAACAACACCTTCTGTGACTACATCTATGGCCAACTCCCTTTCTCATGAGACTGCACAAACCAAATTAACTTTTAGCTTGTGACAAACAAAAGCAGAGCATGCTCAGCATCTTTTTTTTTCTTTTTCTTTTTTTAAGCAAGGATCATTTATTTTAAAAAATGGCTTGCATGAGCAGTACAAAACTGAAAGGAAAAAATAAAATAAAAAGCTCTCAAGAGCTAATCACAATCTTGTCCCACACAAAAATGGAAACCTGAAAGCAGATTCCTTTAAAAACATTAAGATGAGAAGACCAAAGAAAAAGAAAAGATACAGTCTTGTCCTTCATTTTATGCTGATCTGATTTTCCATATTCAAATATCTTTCCTGATGTGGACAACATTATTTATGTATGTTCCACCACACAAGAGAGCAAGGTTCAAGTCTTGTGTTATGTATGGGTTGTCTCAATTATTTAAGGGGTGGGTTAATTTTGTAATAAGGCCAATAGTGCCATGGTTAGTTTAGTTTTTGGGGGTTTTAGTAATAATCCCGTTTTTCACTTTAGACCCAATTTTTCTATGGTCAAAACTTGACTTTTAGACTTAAATTTGGTGTCATTAGGTTATTCAGTTACCTTTCTAAAGAGACCAAGATTGCGCAAGTCCAAGATGATTTGGGAAAGTTATGACCAAATTACTAAGGGGTGTCAATAAAAATGGGAATAGTGTTTTTTAGAAAGCCTCAAGTTTGAGTAGTTTTAAATTTAAGGAAAGTAAGTTTTTTGTTTTAGAAAACATGGCTAGCAAGTTTAGGATTATTAAGAAGTTTCTAATTTTAGAAAGTTCCAATTGTTTAAGATTGTAAGCCTATTTAAAGGCAACCCCTCCCCCATAATTTTAGTGAAAATAAAGAAGTTTTTGAAGATTTGGGGGTTCCTAAGGTGTGGCTGTAGCCATGTTCTCCTCTCCAAGGGTTGTTGATAACATCTCCAAGGCTCCCATTTTCTCTCCATGTTGGTTGCAGCACCCTAGTACACTTGTGAGTATCCATCTCACCCTCCATCTTTCTCCAAGGTATCTCTCTTATCTCCTTGTCTTTCTACGTTTCTCTTATTTTCTCATTCTCCTCTCTCTTTCTTTCATTTTTCTTCATCTTCATCATCTTCACAAACCTCCATTAAAGCACCTTCAAGTTTCTGAAATTCCGTGATTTAACCGATTAATTCTTGTCAGAACTTAATGAAAGTTTAATGTAGACCCCTAGAACACGTCAGAAACGGTCATAAAAATTTTAGAATTTTTTGATGCGTCAAAAGGGCATTTTGGTAATTTTCTGTCCAAAATTACAAAAATACCCTTTTAAGCTCTTTTCTTATAGTTTCTCCTCTTTTTTTGTTCTAACTCCTCTCATCTTCTTTCTATGATTTTATCTAATTCTTAAATATTAATGGCTACTTGTTTATTTCTAAGCTCTATTCTAGATTTATTTGCTTCCACAACCTTTATTTTAAATTTTTTGAGGCCTTGGAAATTATTCTACATCAATTTTTTATATCATCGCCCTTGTATTAAATAATTTTGGTATCAGAGCTAAGTTCCAACTAATTCTTATCTAGTTGGATTCCTACGAGTCTATAAAGTAATAAGCATGGGAGTGAGTCAAGATGATGTGTATCAAAAAATTCAAAACTATGGTCGAACTCTTAAGACTGTATCAAAAAATTCAAAGCTACAATTTGAATTCTAGAATGTATAGTTTTGAGGCCGAGATAAAGTCTTTAAAAAAAGCTATTAAGGCTCTCACTACAATCTTATTTAGTATGGAAGAGGCTAAGAAATCTCCAGTTCCAGATCAAGAGCCTGAATTTAAAAGGCAAACTAAAGCCAGGGAGAAGTCAAAAACCAAGAAGAAAAAAAAGATATCAAAGTGGTTGGATTCTTGCAAAGAATTCATATTTAGAGCACCTCCTCCTACCATGTTGCAGATCATTACTCGATACCAAACTTCACTTAAACTAGAGAAGATTCCAATTCGAGCAAAAGTCTGGAAGCAGACCAGATCAAGATCAAGGTCCAAGAAACCATCAAATCTACAAGGTAAATGCGAGTCATCAATCCTCGGACCTCAACCACATCTTTTTCCAATTTTGAAAAGCCTGAATCAAGTCATTGGAAGCTATGATGGAGAGTGGCAGCTATCAAATTCGAGGTCGGATTTCCTACCACCTCGAGAGAATGATGCGAACAACATTATGCAATTTAAGTATGTTCCACCACACAAGAGAGCAAGATTAAAGTCTTGTGTTATGTATGGGTTGTTTTAATTATTTAAGGGGTGGGTTAATTTTGTAATAAGGCCAAAAATGCCATGGTTAGTTTAGTTTTTTGGGGTTTTTAGTTGTAATCCCGTTTTTCACTTTGAACCCAATTTCTCAATGGTCAAAATTAACTTTTTGACTTGAATTTGGTGTCATTAGATAAGTTATTCAGTTACCTTTCTAACAAGACCAAGATTGCACAAATCTGAAGTGATTTGGGAAAGTTATGACCAAATTACTATGGGGGTGTCAATAAAAACGGGAATAGTGTTTTTTAGAAAGTCTCCAGTTTGAGTAATTTTAAATTTTAGGAAAATAAGTTTTTTGTTTTAGAAAACTTGGCTAGCAAGTTTAGGATTGTTAAGAAATTTCTAATTTTAGCAAATTCTAATTGTTTAAGGTTGTAAGCCTATTTAAAGGCAACCCCTCCCCCATAATTTGTTAGTGAAGAACAAACAAGTTTTTGAAAATTTAGGTGTTCCCAAGGTCTGTTGTAGTCATATTCTCCTCTCCAAGGGTTGATGCCATCTCCTAGGTGAGTCTTCTCTCCATGTGGATTGTAACACCCTAGTGCACTTGTAAGTATCCACCTCACCCTCCCTCTTTCTCTAAGGTATTTCTCTTCTTTTTTTGTCTTTTTATGTTTCTCTTATTTTCTCATTCTCCTTTGTCTTTCTTTTCTTTTTCTTTTTCTTCCTCTTCTTGAACCTCCATTAAAGTACCTTAAAGTTTCTGAAATTTTCGTGATTTAACCCATCAGTTCTTGTTGGAATTTAATGAAATTTTTATTGTAGAACCTTGGAACACATCAGAAACGGCCATCAAATTTTCAGAATTTTCTGACGCATCATAAGGACACTTTGGTAATTTTCAGATTTTCTATCCAAAATTACAAAAATACCCTTTTGGGCTCTTTTCTTATATTTTCTCCTCTTTTTCTATTCTAACTCCTTAATCTTCTTTCTATGATTTTATTTTCCGATTCTTAAATTTTCGTAAATACTTCTTTGTTTCTAAACTCTATTCTTAATTTATTTGCTTCAGTAACCTCTATTTTAAATTATTTGAGGCCTTGGAAATTATTCTACATCAATTTTTGGTATCATCTCCCTTGTACTACATCACTTCTGCTTCGTTCAAGCCAAATACCCTAAACAATGGCAAAAGCAAGAAGCTTCTACAATACCAACCCTCTCCTAGTAAAATCTGCTTTAGAAGTCTCGTCATGATGAAATTGCATCCATCAATCAATAAGGCATCACCTGATTACCCATGAAGGAAACCCACAAAGAAATTACAATGGGGCATTGGATAAACAAATAGTTAATTGTCTCCTCTTCGCACTAGCATAAAGAACACCTATTTGGAAGGTACTGCCTTCTTGACACGAGGTGATCGATCCACTGTCAAAATCTTTTCTTGAATTGCTGGCCACACAGAAATTACTTTTGAAGGAGTGGGATTTCCTAATGAAATGGAATGGAACCAGGAGCCTAGGCATCTCCTCCTTGCTCTAAGGCATGGTAGAAGGAACTGATAGAAAACAGCTGGTTTAAGCTTTTCATCAATTACCTACTGTCTTGTCCCTTGAGCTTAAGGTAGGCATCAGAGCCTACTAAAGGCACAAATGAAAATTGAACAGCCCTTCTATCTACCAATCATTGAGGATGCTTTTAAATTGGGATGCCAACAAACTTGACCATCCCTAACTTCCATACTCTTTTACAGTGGCCTCCTATTTTGCCACAATATTTTTCAAAATTGGAAAAGATCTTCACTAACATCGTGCTTCCACACCAAAGATCAGTCCAGATGTGCAATCTAAATCCATATCCAATATAGTACTCTGTGTTAGGGAGGAAAGCATTACAATCTACAAACACCTTTCCAAATATTAGTACCGAAATTGTGCTCCACTCTACCACTGGTCCATCCCCCGTACTTGGCTTCATATATATGTTTTCATAGGTTGCCCAATTCTTCCCCATATCTCCATAGCCAGTTTCCCAGCAAGACTCTGTTCATGGATCATAGAGGGCGAATTCCCAAGCCCCTAGTTGACTTTAGACAAAAATGGATTTCCAATCCATCATGTGATATTGTTGCTCTCCGGAATGGTGAAAAGGGATTAATAGTATTTTAGCATGCTTGAAAGGAAATTTTTCTTCTTACCCCCTTTTCAAAGGTAATTACCCTTTCATCTAGATAGCCTTTTTTCCATTCTTTCAACCATAGGATCCTATGTAGCTTTTGAGCGATGCCTTTCCCCGAGAAATAATCCAAGCCCTATTGCACCTACCACACAACCAAAAATATAAGTCAACATCTCTGCATTGTTTACTTCTCCCACCCAAAACAATTTTCTCTTTCGCAAATTAATTTTAAGACCCGATACCACCTAAAACATAGCAAGATGCAACTAAGGATTCACATCTCTTCCTTCTCTTTTAAAAACAATTAAAATAAAAAATCGTCACAGACCGGAGAAGCTACAAAGAAGGCCCTCCCATGTGTTAGCATGAAGCTTGGGATTCGGGATTGGATCAGCAATACCAATTTGTGTGTCCCTCTTAATTGGGATTCTTTCCCAATATTGAGATTTCTTCTCAACTATATTGTTTCCTTATTTTACATATTGTGGTGAATAAAAAGGGGGTGTAGATGTATTGTCGATATGTAAAGAAAAATAAGAGATCATTCTCCGTGGATGTAGGCAATCAGCCAAACCACCTAAAATCCTTTTGTCTTCTCCTTTTTTATTCTCTTCTTCTCGTTTTTCATTTGTTTAACATGGTATCAGAGCTAGGTCAGCTCTTTTCTTGTTTGTTGGTTTTATGAAGCAACCCATTCATTGACGTCACTACAGAAGAAGCGTTGTGGCTTTCCTTCCTCATTGTTTTGAAGCAAACCACCCATTAATGTTGTTGTAGAAGAGACGTTGCTGCCTAAGAGAAGCAAACTAAGTTACGATTCAAATCACATCACATCATTGCTACCATTTTTTCTTCTCTCCAATCCTTTTAAAGATCTTCACTTTCCATGGCGTATAACACCGCCATGAAAAACACGGCAGAGAATCCCATCTCTCCATATTACCTTCGTTCTTCTGACAACCTTGGAAGTGTACTTGTCTCACAATCACTTATTGGTGAAAACTACTTAACTTGATGACGTGCCATGAGGATGGCCTTGTTAGCGAAAAACAAGTTGGGATTTGTCAATGGAAACATCAAGAAACCAAGTTCCCCTCCTTCCACTATAGCGGTTTGGGAACGTTGTAATGATATGGTTCTATCATGGTTATTAAACTCACTTATGCCTGAGATTGTAAAAAGTGTTATATATGCAGATACAACCCAAGCCGAGTGGAAAGATCTTGAAGAGCGATTTTCACAGCGTAATGCTCCAAGGATTTATTAAATCAAGTATGCAATTTGCACTCTATGTTCAAGATCAATCCTCCTTGAGCATTTATTTTACAAAATTAAAAAACATTTGGGATGAGCTCACATCTTATAACCACTTACCAGATTACAGTTGTGGAGCATTGAAGGTTTTGACAGATCACCAACAACAAGAGCCGGTTTTCCAATTTCTAATGGGACTCAACGATTGCTATTATGCCATCCGCAATTGGATCTTAGCCATGGATCCCTTTCCCACTATGAATAAAGCTTATGCTATATTACTACAAGAAGAGAAATAATGTAAATTGCATATCTCGGTTCCAAATCAGACAGATGTTGCCACATTAGCAGTTTCTAATAGGGATCCTCGCACTAACCGTACCCAAAATACCTCAATTGAAGGCAAAACCCACCAACTTTTTCATTGTGAATATTGCAAAAGAACTGGTCATACGAAGGCACGATGCCATAAGCTACATGGTTTTCCTCTAAAGCAAGGTACATCTAATCAAAGGGTTGTTGCCACTTTACCATTTGAGACTCCCAAAACAAGCAAAGAATCAAGTGATGTTTCCACATCGGGTTCTCCTTCACTTCCACAGCTTACTCCCAAACAATACCAACAACTTTTTTCCATCCTTAATACTAGCAACTCATAGTCTAGCATTCACTTAATGGGTAAATCCTTTTGTGGTTCAATTTTTTCAAAATCATCTTATATCATTGACACAGGCACAACTGATCATATTTGTTATTCTTCTTATACTTTATCTGACTTTGTTTGTTGCACCACAAATAAACCAATTTGGCTTCTAAATGGTTCATCTATTCCCGTCAACACACAAGGGAAAGTTAGCACTTTCACCCATTTTGCCTCTTCACAATGTTTTGTGTGTGCCAGATTTCTCTTTTAATTTGTTATCAGTCAACCAATTAACTAAATCTTTAAATTGTGTTGTCATTTTTTTCCTGATTTTTGTGTCTTCCAGGACCTTGTCACGAAGAAGATAATTGGGATGGGTAAAGAACATGCTGGTCTTTACTTCTACTATACGGTTGCTTCTCATATTACTTTGTCTATTCAGAAAAATAATGTCTCTGATATTTGGCATTCGCATCTAGGTCACCCTTCTTCTCCTCGTATTTTTAGTTTAGCAAAAATGGTTGATGAGATTTTTTTTACTTGTAATCATTGTGATATTTGCCCCCTTATTGAACATACTAGACTTCCTTTTCCAAATAATAATGCGAAAAGAAAAACACCATTTCATTTAATTCATTGTGACCTTTGGGGAGATTTTTCAGTTGCTTCTTTTACTAGTACACATTATTTCTTACCATTGTTGATGATTATTCCCATTGCACTTGGGTGTATTTGATGCAGCATAAATCTAAAACAAAATCCTTGATTAAAAATTTCTTCGCGATGGTGAGTACACAATTTAACTATTCCATTAAACAAGTTTGGTTTGACAATGGACTAGAATTCCTCTCTTTACAATCATTTTTTACTGAGAATGGAGTCATACACCAGCATAGTTGTGTTTACACACCTCAACAAAATGGTGTGGTTGAACACAAACATCGACACCTCCTTGAAGTTGCTCGCGCCCTTCGGTTTCAAGCCAATTTACCTTTAAAATTTTGGGGAGATTGTATACTTCAGCAATCTATCTTATCAATCGACTTCCAGCTCCTACACTTGGTGGCAAGACTCCCCATGAAACCTTACACTTGCAACCAAGCTTACTTATCATCATTTAAGAGTTTTTGGCTGCCTTTGCTATGCCCAAGATTTAACCCCATACAAACATAAGTTTACTCCCTGTGCTATCAAGGGCGTGTTTCTTGGGTACCCATATGGCCAACGAGGGTACCGTGTTTATGATCTCCAAACCCACAAAATCTTCATTAATAGGGACGTCATGTTTCATGAAAAGATTTTTACTTTTGGAAACACAGCTCAACATGACATCAATCCCTTTGTTGTTTTACCCACACCAATAGTTGATGTGCCTACTATTTCATCTCCTATCCCTTTACCAGAAGCTGGACCTTTACCATCTCCACTACCTCCACGAGAAGTTGTACCACCTTCTTTTATTCCTCCACCAGAGGATCCACCACCTTCTTCTATGGTCCCCCGTCATTCTACTCGGCCCCACAATCCACATTCCCATTTACAAGATTATCAGTTCCTAATACCAAAATCCCTTATCCAATCCAATACTTCATTTCTTATGCAACATTGTATCCAGCGCATCATGCGTACACCATTGTCATAAGCTCTGATGTTGAACCCAAACACTTCCAATAGGCTATTCAAAACCCCAAGTGGCATAAAGCTATGGAGGCTGAAATTAAAGCCCTTGAACAAAACCAAACATGGATAGTTCAACCCATTCCTTCCGGCAAAAAACTCATTGGATGCAAGTGGGTCTATAAAATCAAATATCATTTTGATGGATCTATTGAGCGCTATAAAGCACGCCTTGTAGCTAAAGGCTATAACCAAAAGGAAATACTTGACTATTAGGAAACTTTTTCCCCAGTAGCTAAGTTTGTTACTGTTCGTTGCTTACTTGCAATAGCATCCATCAAGCATTAGCTTTTATTTCAAATGGATGTTAATAATGCTTTTTTGCAGGGTGATGACAATGAAGTTTATATGACTCTTCCACCCAGCTTTACCAGAAAGGGGGAGAATTTAGTATGTCGCCTTCGCAAATCACTTTATGGTCTTAAACAAGCATCACGCAATTGGCTTGCCAAATTCTCATCAGTACTTCGTCATGCCGATTTCAAGCAATCTATTGCTGATTATTCTCTTTTTACACCTACCATTGGTGCTAGTATCACAATTGTTTTTGTTTATGTGGATGATCTTATTGTAACAAGAATCAACATAGTTGCCATCAATGCATTGAAGTCGTTTCTCCAGAACCGTTTTCCCATCAAAGACTTGGTTATGTTGAAATATTTTTTGCACATTGAAGTTGCCTACTGCACTAAAGGAATTTTTCTTTCAAAACGCAAATATGGAGCTCTTAAATGATGTTAGCCACCTAAGTTCCCAGCCAGCTTAGTCTCCCATGGAACAAAACTTAAAATTAACGTCGTCTGATGGAGCACTACTTGTTGATCCAGGCACTTATCGTCAGCTTGTTGGTCACCTCATTTACCATACTATCATAAGGCCAGACATTGTTTACTTAGTTCAAATACTTACCCAATTTATGGATAAG
Organism: Platanus orientalis; assembly: GCA_025762735.1. NCBI lineage: Eukaryota > Viridiplantae > Streptophyta > Magnoliopsida > Proteales > Platanaceae > Platanus > Platanus orientalis. The sequence continues at coordinate 14,973 of JAOXJP010247838.1, forward strand.
CCTCGCACTCCACATCTTGAAGGGGCCCACTGTGTCTTGCATTACCTCAGGTCTTCACCAAGGAAGGGCATTTTACTCTATCTAAACCTCTCCATATAACAGCATATTGTGATTCTGACTGGCCACCTGTTCAACCACTCGTCGTTTCATAACTGGTTATTGTACTTTTCTTGGCCACAGTCCAATTTCTTGGAATAGTATAAAGCAATCAACTGAATCCCGTTCTTCTGCAAAGGCAGAGTTTCGTTCTATAGCATCCACTACATATAAGTTGGTCTAGTTAAATCTTTTGCTGAAAGACCTTGGGATTTCACATCTGCAACCTATGACCCTACATTGTGATAATAGGGCAGCACTTCATATAACGGCTAATCTAGTGTTTCATGAGCGCACTAAGCATATAGAGATTGATTGCCATTTGGTTCGTGAAAAACCTCAAGCGGGACTTCTTCACACTCATTATATTATCTTCAAACAATCAATTGGCTGATATCTTCACCAAAGCCCTTGGAATTGACCAATTCCAATATTTATCTAGCAAGTTGAGGGGGAGTGTTAGCATAAAGCGTGGGATTCAGGATTAGATCCGCAATACAAATCCCGTGTATCCCTCTTAATTGGGATTCTTTCCCATTGAGATTTTTTCCCAACTGTATTGTTTCCTTATTTTACATATTGTGGTGTATAAAAAGTGTTGATGTATTGTCATATGTAGAAAAAAATAAGAGATCATTCTCCGTGGATGTAGGCAATCAGCCGAACCACGTGAAATCCTTTTCTCTTCTCCTTTTTTATTCTCTTCTTCTCGTTTTTCATTTGTTTAACACCCTGCCCAACTAAAACCTTCCAATAACACACTATTTGCTACCCTTTCCAGCAACTTGCTCAAAGTTTTTTTCATTGTGATGAAGAGAGAGAAGGAAAGGAAGTCCCCCGCCTTAGTCTTCTACTATTGTGGGAAAAAACAATTGGATATCCATTCACAAGAACCAAGAAAGAGGTTGTGGAATTACATACCTTGATCGAAGATCACCATTTAGTAGCAACCCCCCCCCCAAAAACTTGCAATTGACATTGTCGTATACCTTTTCCATATCAATTTGACAAACCACTCCCACCCCTCTTAGTCTTTGTCTTAATTCAATACACTCGGTAGTTTTCAAAGAACCATCTAGGACCTGCCTTCCTTGGATAAAAGCACACTGAGATAGGAAGATAAGACCAAGCAACACCAATTGAAACCTCCTTGCCAACGTTTTTGCTAGTAACTTATACATGCTACTGATAAGGCCAAAAATCCTTCATCTTTTCTGCTCCATGCTTTTGTTGAGAAGGGCAATGAAAGTTACATTAGAGCTTTTATACCACAACGACCATCTATGAAAATCTTTCATTACCCATATCAAAATATTTTGTAAGAGATCATAAGGAAACCATCTAGCCTTAGAGCTTTGTCATCCCTTAAATTGTTTAGAACTTCTAGAAGTTCTAAGAATTACCTCTCAAGCTACCCCCTTCTCTCTTCTAAGATCTCCTATAAGTTAATGCCATCCAGCATAGGTAGATGAATAGAAATTCACAATCTGACTTTCAAATGTCTTCTGTCTTGCAGTTTATAGTCTCCCACCTTAGGGTTTGATAACATAATAACACTTCCTCATACATTGGCCATCCTATGAAAGAATTTGGTATTTTTATCATCTTCCTTTCATCACATACAACAAGAACAACAACAGCCTCATCCCAACCATTTGGGGTCAGCTACATGAATCTTGTTCCACTCTATTTAGGGTCATATCTGCCATTAAATTACAAGCTGTCATGTCTCTCCATACTACTTCAACCCAAGTCAATTTTGGCCTTCCTTTTGTCCATCTAGGGCCTTCAAACTTGCATCTTCTCACTCCTTCTCATTGGCATAGTCATTGGTCTTCGTTGGGCATAACCAAACCATATCAGTCGACTTTCCCTCATTTTATCACCTATTAGTGCTACACCTAAGCTCCCATGAATGGATTCATTCATATTTCTATCCTTTTTAGTCTTGCCACTCGTCCATCTCAACATCCTCATTTCAGCCATACTCATTTTATGTATGTGTTGTATTTGGGGCTTCTTAGATACTTTCTTGGGTTTGAGGTTGCTAGATCCACTGATGGTATCGTCTTATCCCAATGCAAGTATGAGTTAGATTTCCTTCAGTATACTAAGATGTTAAGGTGTAGACCTTGTGAGACTCCCATTGAGTCTAATCACCGCTTGCAAGCAGATGAGAGTCTTCGACTTATTAATATTGGTCGTATTAAAGATTGGTGGAGAAGCTTATCTACTTGACTCTGACTAGACAGCATTTCTTATATTGTTGGGGTTGTTAGTCAGTTTGTACATGCCCCCACGACAAAGCATCTCGAGGCAACATAACTTATTGTGCAAATATTTGAAGAAGATTCTAGGCAAAGGACTCTTGTATGGCGGGTGGAAGGATCTTAGAGTTAAAGCATTTTCATATGCTGATTGGGTTGGTTCTTTGGATGATAGAAGATTCACTTCAGGCTACTGCACCTTTATGGGAGGTAAATTGGTTACTTGGTACAGCAAGAAGCATCCCGTTGTAGCACGATCAAATGTTGAGGTTGAGTTCAGAGTTATGGCTCATAGGATTTGTAAGATGTTATGGATACATGGATTCCTTAGAGAGTTGGGATTCAGCTCTCAAGGTCTTATGTTATTGCGACAATAAAGCTACCAATAGCTCATAACCCTGTCCTACATGATAGAACCAAGCACATCGAGGTTGACAAGCACTTCATCAAGGAGAATTTTCAAAGATGGTAGATTTGTATCCCCTTTTTTAAAGACTAAATAGCAATCGGCCGATTTGTTCACCAAAGGCCTATGTAGTTCTAGTTTAAGTAGAATTGTTAGAAAGCTTGGTACGCAATATTTACATACCAAATTGAGGGGGAGTGTTGATGTACATGGGAACGTATGAGTACAATAAGGGTGGTAACGTGATTCCCGAGCCGCCATGCATCGATATTCAGCAAAAAGGATGGATCCGAGGCATGACATAAACAGATATCACAATAGTTCATTCATGGCCAAGATGGGAATTAGACAAGGCAAATCCCCTATCCCCACTAATATTTTATTCTAGTGGGGGACCTCCTCAGTAGAGGCCTGAATAAAACTGAAAGTCTTAACTTGATCAGAGGCTTGATAGTGGATGAAGGACGTGGTGACGAGTCTCATCTCCAATTTTCATATCTCTCTTTAGGGTTTCACAGTTTGATCATGGGGGGAGATTTAGCATTGGTGATTAGGTGGCTCTCATCTAGCAACAGAAAGCTATGGAGGTTCTCTCATCCTATTGGAGAGGCCAGGATCTGCCAATTCAGAAAGAATGAGTTAGCCATACATTTATATTTTAATGAATAAAAAGAATGAGTTAGCCATACATTTTATATTTTAATGAATAGAGTTAGCCATACACGAAGCCCAAAAGAACACTATTGGACTGGTTCTGTTGAGTTGATGTTGTACCCTTGTAGAATTTCCTTTTGGTTTTGTGTCAGGGCTAATATAATCCCCTTCCACTTCCTCATACTCTATCTTCTCGCTTCTCAATAAATTGATTTATAAAAAAGAAATAAACAAATAAATAACTCTTCTCTCCTTTCAAATACACCACACAATAGCACAGGAAAGAAAGTTACATAATGTTTTGCCTATATAATCCCAAAGGAACATGGAACCTAAGAAGAAAATAATTCATCTGCTTTAGGAAGAAACACCCACCTCATCCTGATTACAGAAAGGAAATGCACCATGTTCCCCGAGCAAAAGGACAATGAATGAACAGATGTGCACATTCTCCTTATGTCCCTTGCACATAAAAGATCTATTTGGCCATCTGACACCTTTACGAACCAAGTGATTGAAGACAAAATATTTCAACTAAAATCTCATACCTCAGCATTTAAACATAGAAATAGCATAGTTTAAAGTGGGTTACATACACTATTTAAAGACACTAAAAGTTGGGCATTTGTAAATAAATACTAAGACCAAAAGAAGAACTATCACAAACATATCTATCACAAGTAAAAAATAAAAAAAATTAAAAAATTAAAAAAAAAATTCAAATGCACATGTGAGAACACTATGCCAAGTTTTTCGATAATTGTCAGCTGTCAGTCAAGTTTAGTTCAAACTATTGGAACAGCTAATCTTTTTTTCCCCTTGATAAGTAGCCAAGTCACATTAATGTCACATATAGTTAGTCCAATCACTAAGTGCATATCAAATCAGACTTGTGTTTTATTGTCCAATAGTTAGGGTTATGCACAACATAGCTAACTCTCCCCATAATCAATTTAGAGTCTATACTGGAAGGAGATTTAAACCTACATTAAGTTTTGGCATACACAAGAGGGCCAAGAGAAGCAATGACTAAAGTATCAACAGACATACAAAAACAAGAAGAAAAAAAAGGAACCTCACCAATTAAAAGTCCTCGGTAAGAGAATCTTGGCTGATCAATGATGGTGCATGGAACCAGATGAACTTCAATTGTCCTGGTTGTAAAATTGAAATGGCACAATTGGCTAAATGTCTGCAGATTTTCATATGAAACAAATATAGACATATGTAAGATTTCACATCATTTCATTCAACCTGGGTAGTTCACCAACACATACAAACTGAAATGCTCGTCTTCTTTTTCTTTAATATGAGAGCCAAATAAATTTCAATAGCCGTAGGAGTGATAACCTGCAACCCATGGAGAGCACCATAAACTGTTTGTGCCTGCATTTGTTTCAAAATAAAATGAGTTGATTAGATGTTATGAACTGGAAAAGCAGAAACCACAGGTGCATGCTTGATACGTCCAAAAGAATGGCCAACCGTCATACAAGCGGTAGTATGTAAAGCTAGAAAATCAGTTAGGCCAAAGTAAAGAATGGATTTGCTAACCATATCCATCTGTTCTCACAATTCATGGTTTTCTTTTTCTTTTCTTTTTTTCTCTCTTTTTTTTTTTTTTTTTTTGACTCTTTTCCTTGTACTGTACAATCATTACAAAGAATGCAATAGGTTGGATAATTACATTTTATATCATCAAAATAAACTGATCTAAGATTTGAGGCTTACCTTGCTCTCTAGAGAGAGATTTCTCCTCTTTTCTCCTAATTCTCCAAAACTTTTTCTATCGTTCGAATTTTTTTTCGATCAGTTAAGCAAAACCTGTTTTTAACCCTGATACTTTCGATTATTCGAAATTCTTTTTGACTGTTCGAATATTTTTTCGATCGGTCGAACTTATTAGATTTGGTATTTTAAGTCTTTTGAGGCTTTCTTTTGGTTCCACTTCCATACTTATTCATCCTAATCATTTCTAAGTCATGTTCGACCAAATTCTTTAAGTCTTAAGGTCACCCTACGTGACCTTAAGACTAGATGAATCTTCTCTCATACATTAATTCAATTACAACTCCTTAAATAAAACTTCTATGGACTCCCCTATAAGAGATACGTCAAGATAAACCTTAAGATTTTATAATGCCGACCCCATAAAAGACTCAACAAATTGGAGATAACTCTACATTTCCTATTTATTGACTCAACAAACTAACACATCCCTCAACAATAAATTCCTAAATTTACTAACAAGACACATGACATTTCCTTCCCCTTCAAAAAACCTTATCCTTAAGGTTTAATAGAAAAAAAATGAAAGCTAATCATCCCGGTGAATCCTCATACTTTGTCCCTTCTTTTGGCTCTGTATAAGTCATGGGATCATATTCATTTGGTCCATCAATTAAAAAAAGCTTTTGTACCTTGCATCTATGACCTATATAAAATTTTTCATCATATTGATAACATAGCCCACATGCAAGTCTCTCTTGGGCTTCAATTGATGTAAGCCATTCAATTGGTGGAAGTTCAACCAAGCTTTAATAGATGTTGTAGCAGGTTTGAGATAAACTTGATAATTGATCTAACATTAGATAAGAAGTTTCTCCTCATGTAAATGGGCCAATCTAAATGTTGCCAACAAGAACACTAAGTCTGATGTCGTCCTTAAGACCACTCAAGGAGCAAATGATCATGAATGGTTATGTCAGCCCTTCCATGTAGTTAGCAAGTACCTCAAGCTAAGATTGATACTCTTCCACCGAAGTCACTTCACGAAGCTTGGTGAGGGTCTCAACCGAATCATCATAAGTAGTTGCCACGAAACGCTCGAGAGCCTTCGCAAAAACATTCCAACTCGTCAACGCTCCAGAGCTTTCAATCCATTGATACTAAGCCAACACCTTATCCTCCATATGAAATGATGTTGTTGTTAATCAGTGTTAGGGAGGGGTTCGATGGTAAGAAAAGAACCATTGAGCTTGGTAGAGCCACCTTGTCAGATCATTTCTGTCGAACTAGGGAAAATCCAACCGCATTGCTCGAGTCTAAATCCCCACGATATCAGTATGGGGATTATCATGTTGTCGGTTGACCCAGTGACCGGAGGATTGCTCTCCTCTTTCTTTCCACTAGCTACAAATGAGAGCATCATAGCTAGAAGCTAGGATACTAAATTGATGAACCACCTCGTCGAGGATTCTCTATTGTGCCTCCTAAGTCTCTTTAAGTTGATTCACAGCTTCAGCTAATTAAGAGATTCGAGTACCGTATAGCTCTAATAGCAACTATAATGTGCTTGGATAATTTAAAAGAAATAAATAAATCAGTTGGCTTCTTTGAGGGAGCTAATCCTTTGTAAACTAAAAAACTAGATAAATCTTCTCTCATACGTTAACTCAATTACAACTCCTTAAATACAACTTCTAAGGACTCCCTTATTAGAGATAAGACAAATCAAGATAAACACTAAGATTTCCTAATACTAAGTTACTAACCCCATAAAAGACTGTTGAAATTGGAGAAAAATCTATGTTTCCTACTTGTTGACTCAACAAACTAACACATCCCTCAACAATAAATCCCTAAATTTACTGGCTGCTACAAGACACGTGACTCCATTGGATTCAAATGTAGTTTATGCCATCCGGCTGGAGTAGCTTCTCCATATCCCATGTTGTTCATGAGATTTTTCAAAATCTTTGGTATTTTATTCATAGGAGCAGATTTGGAAATTTTGTATTTAATATTTTTGTTTAACAGAATTTAGTTTAGTCAGTTTTATTTTGTTTTGCAGTTTATTTTTGTCAGCCAGTTTGGAGCTTTTGTTATTCCAAGTGCAATAAGGTTTTTCTTAAGTTGAGTAACAATGCCAAGCAGGGTTCATTCAGAAGTCCTATTTCTGTCACCAAGAAAAAAAAACAAAACAAAACAAAAAAAGAATGAAGTAGAATAAGTAAAAGAAGTAAAT